>LZPO01117035.1:100120-124304 GCA_001675575.1 Neotoma lepida
AAAAAAAAAAAATGTTTAACCTAAATCTAATCATAGGGAAATAATTAAATCCAAATTGATAGTGCTGCAGATACATTAAAAATGGATTTTTTTCATGGATTTATGAAAAATATCAAAATAATACAAAAACCAAGGAAACTCTTCTAAAGTGACCCATAGGGAATTTGAAGAGATCTTATTTCTGGTTTTTTTTTTCTTTTTTTCATTTTGTTTTTTGAAACATGGTTTCTCTGTGTAGCACTGACTGTCGAACTCACTCTGTAGACTAGGCTGGCCTGGAACTCAGAAATCCAGCTGCCTCTGCCTCCTGAGTGCTGGGATTAAAGGCGTGTGCCACCACCACCACCCCACCACCTGATTTCCTTTTTTCTTCAGGGAAATTCTACTTGTGTTGAATGTGTATTAAAATAGGACACCTAGGCTGGTGAGATGATTCACTGGTTAAAGGTACTTGCCACAAACACCTAACTTTCTGAGTTCTGTCCCTGGAACCCATGTAAAGGCAGGAGAGAACCAATTGCACAGCGTTGTACTCTGACCTCCACACACATGGCATGTCCAAACACAACACAACACAACACACACACACACACACACAAATAATAATAATAATTTATTATTGTTGTTAATAAATTTATTAATTTTTTTTATTATTATTATTAAAAGAAATAGGGAACACTACTGACTGGGGTCAAAATCAAACAACTCAATCCCTAAAAGGAAAATGGCATTTTTAAAATGACATTTTCAGAAACTTGCCAAGGCCTTTCTGTTTGTTTTCCAAGTCCATTTCTAAGCCTCCTTACTACATGTGGTGATTTGAATGAGTATGAGCTTATAGGCTCATGTGTTTGAATACTTGGTCCCCTAATGGGAAGGATTAGGAGGTGTGGCTTTGTTGAAGGAGGTGTGTCACTGGGGGTCACTTTGAGATTTCAAAAGCCCTTACTATTTCCTCCTGTTAGATCTCTCTGCCTTAGGGTTCTGTCTCAAGATATGAGCTCTCAGCTACTACTCCAGCGTCATGCCTGCCTGCCTGCTGCCATGCTCCCCACCATGATGGTCATAGATAGACTCTAATACCAAAACTGTAAGCCTCAAACAAGCACTGTAATAAATTACCTTGGCCCATGGTGTCTTATTGCAGCAAGAGAAAAATAACAGAGACGCTACTAATACCTAATTCTTGCTCCTTGAGGCACAACCATCTGCTGGGTACTTATCAAAAGGTCTTTATAGCTGACGCAATGGCATATGGCTGTAATCCCAGCATCTAAGAGCTTGAAGCAGGAGACATAAATTTGAGGCCAGCACGACCCTGACCAAAACAAACAATCAAAAATAGTTAGTTGTCAATATGTATCTTTTGCAGCTTAGAAACATCTTTCCAAGAACCGAGGAACATCCCCAAGAATGGTACCATCAAGACCCTGTCTTAAGCCCTGTGGTGATGGAGCATGCCTTTAATCCCAGCACTCGGGAGGCGGAGGCAGGTGGATCTCTGATTTCTAGGCCAGCCTGGTCTACAGAGTGAATTCCAGAACAGCCAGGGCTATACGGAGAAGCCAAAGTTTCCTAACTTTGATTAACACACACAGACTACCTACTCTTACTTATCCTAACCAGCCTTTCAAACACCCCCTTAGCTGTTTCTAATTGGATTTTGAAATGACAAGCTCTAGAGGTCACAGTTGACGTATGTATTATGAGTCTCCCACAGGCTTTGCTGCAGACAGACAGCACCTTTGGCGTGTGGGTGGAGATGCCAATGGCTGCCAGATTACCTTCCAGGAGCTTAAAGGGTACTTTTGTTGAAGTGATCCGACTCTTTTGATCCTGCAGAGTTTCTGTTCTGTGCCCTTTTAATGTCNGAGATCCCCAGATTCCACATTCATGCCATGCTAACCATCTCTGAGCATGCTCTTTAAGTCTCTCTGCTAGGTTATTCCATAAACAACTCTAAACTCTATTCTCTAGAAAGAGTTATTGGGATTCTCCCCTCCACGCTTGGCCCCCAGTAAATCACCCATTTGTCAAACTTGTTTCAATGATTGTTGGGATGATTAGCAACACACTGGTTGTTGGGGTGCTGCACAACACACTGATTGTTGGAACACAGTGGTTGGAGGACACTGCTCTGGTCACAGTCATACCCCTGGCTCTCCTTTCCCAACTGGAAAAGTTTTATAATTATCAGAGATAATCAGAATAGCAAAAGGGAAAACCTCATGAAAATATGAGGAACTAAATGTTCCTAGCAGTGGGTTTCTGGTTCATATGGGTTTGTTGGGGGATAATGTTACTGTAACCCCTTCATAGCTATACAATAAAGGTTTATTCCTTAACCCTTCACACTCCAGCCCCTACCCACCTCTACAGTCACACTAGTCCCAAGTATAACACACTATGTTATGGCAGACCATAATACTTTTGTGTCAGTCTTTCTGTTAAAATGTTAGAATTAAATCAAATGTTACAACAACAACAAAATGTCTGGATAACCTAGGGGTGGAAGATAGGGAGCTTCTACACTTAGAGACATAAATTAATTCACTGGTATCTGTTTCTAGTCTTGGTCCCTGCTCTTTGCTGGCTCCATTCTTAAGCTAGTTCTTCTCTCATGCCAATAGAACAGAGCGAAGAAAGTTGCCTAGTAGACAGTGTGTCTAGTACTTCAAGGCTCTGGGTTCAAGTTCCAGTAACACACACAATCAGTAGCTCTGAGCTCACCCTCCTCTCCACGATCCAGAATAAGAACTTCTGTCCTTTACCCTCATCGTGGTTCCAGGAAAAATCCTGGGGCTGGCACACATTCTGAATTGATCACTGTGGGGAGATGAAGGGCAGGAGGTATGGCTAGGAACTGGGAAGATGTCAGCTTCACTCAAACCACATTCACTAAAAATAGAGATATTGGGTATCCCCAAGGGAAAATTGAAGAAGGAAGATGGGATTCTGGGGAGGCAGACAGATGTCCACTATATTTCTCAACACACCTAGCAACTGTTACCTCTTCAACTTTGCTTCTGTTTTCTGCCCATAATGCTCCTCCATATTTATCCTTATGACAAATGCCTTAAAGAAAACAGATCACATAGTACCTTTCTATCATATTTGCTTTTCACCAAAATTACTTTATCCTTTGAGCTATTTCTGTGTCTTGTACCAACTTCTATTAGACTACATTGGAAATTTTTCAGAAAAATTAATTTACCTCTCTCTCCACCCCTTACCACTATCCCCCATTTCACACACAGTGAAATGGCTCATGGGTAGAATACTGACTGACAGTTGTCCTTTGGCCAACACCAGCACACTATAGCACCACACACATACCCCCCAAAATGTTTATCTATTTTGGGGATTGAATCAAGTTCATCAAGTCTGGTGGAAAGTGCCATTACCCTGAGTTGTCTCATAGCCCTGGAAATTCTTTAAATCATGTATTTTCACTGACAAGAAAAAAAAATGAGTTGTGGCATGCAGACAGATAGACATCTGATTTTTTTTTTAAGCAGTACAGGAACTGAAAGTAAACTTTAGAAACTTCTGTGGTACAAACTGAAGTTCCCAGAAGAGAGAAAAGCCACACCTGTGTTAAAGACTCTAAAAGGTTAAATGATGGACTAGAACTTTGTGATTTTGGAGAGTTAGAATGTNGTGGATCCAGAGAAAATATCTTGACCTATACTTAGCCCACCTAATAGNCATTCTTTGCTCAATCATCTGACCTAATATCTTTAAGATTTATTTTGTGTTTGTGAATGTTTGACTGCATGTCAAACATGCAGGATGTNCATGTATGTATGTGCACCACCTGTGCACCTGGTGCCTGCAGAGATCAAAAGTGGGATCCCCTACAACTAGAGTCACAGGCAGTTGTGGGATATGTGGTGGGTGCTGGGAACTGAACCTGGGTCCTCTCCAAGGGCAGCCAATGCTCCCAGCCACTGAATCATTGTGCTGGCTAGTTTTATGTCAACTTGGCACAAGCTGTAGTTATCTGAGNGGAGGGACCCTCAAATGAGAGAATGCCTCCATAAAATCTCTGTAGGTAAACCTATAGGGCATTTTCTTTCTTTCTTTTTTATTAATTTATTTTTATTTATTTTTTATGTGCATTGGTGTTTTGCCTGCGTGTATATCTGTGTGAGGGTGTCGAGTCCCCTGGAACTGTAGATACAGACATATGTGAGCAGCCATGTGGGTGCTGGGAATTGAACCGGGGTCCTCTGGAAGAACATTCAGTGCTTTTAACCACTGAGCCATCTCTCCAGGCCCAGGGCATTTTCTTAATTAGTGACTGATGTAGGTGGGCCCATATCATTGTGGGCGGTGCCACCCCTGGTCTGGTGGTCCTGGGTCCTATGAGAAAGCAGTCTGGGGAAGGCACGGCTGGAAGCACCAAGACACTAGAATGCCGAGCTGGCTGGAAGTGAGCAATTTGTGGTGGAGAGAATCAGAGAATCAGAGCAGTTTGTGTGCCATGAAGAGAGGCTGAGCTAGAGACAGGAAGGTGGTGAGGAACAGCCTGATGTGGAAGGCTNGTGCTGCCACTGGAGACCATGGTGGTGTCTGGGCTGTGCTGCAAATGAGGGCCATGTCTGGGTCCATGGTGTGTTGTAGAACATTATTTTAAGATGTGTTACATTTGTTTATGCTGTGGAACATTTGTTTAATGATGCAAAGATGTGTTGCAGTCTTTTCTGTTGCATTTGCTTAACTCTGTGTTATTGTGCCTGTCTAAAACACCCGATGGTCTAATAAAGAGCTGAATGAACAAATAGCGAGGCAGGAGTGTAGTAGAAAGTTTTGTCCNGGTCCGGCCAGGCCCCACGGTCCCACAGCTGCTTATACAACAATTACTTAGAGGCTTATATTAATTATAACTGCTTGGCCATTAGCTCAGGCTTATTACTGACTAGCTCTTACACTTAAACTCAGCTCATTTCTATTAATCAATATGTTGCCACGTGTTCCATGGCTTTACCTCTGTCCCATTACATGCTGCTCCTTCAGCAGCTAGCTGGTGTCTCCAGATTCAGCCTTCCTCTTCCCAGAATTCTCCTTGTCTGTTTATCCCACCTATACTTCCTGCCTGGCTACTGACCAATCAGCATTTTATTTATCAACCAATCAGAGCAACACATATTCACAGCATAGAGAAAGACATCCCCATCACAGGAGAAAGGACAGGGGAGGCTGGCAGGCAGGGAGAATAAATAAGAGAAAACTGGGAGGAGTAGAAGAAAGAAGAAAGAAGAAAGAGTAAGAGAACAAGAAGAAGAGGCCTCCAGGGGCCAGCCACCCAGCCACACAACCAGCCACAGAGTAAGAGTGTAAGTAAGATATACACAAGTAAGAAAAGGAAAGCTGGGCAGTGGTGGTGCACGCCTTTAATCCCAGCACTCGGGAGGCAGAGGCAGGTGGATCTCTGTGAGTTCGAGGCCAGCCTGGGCTACCGAGTGAGTTCCAGAAAGGGCGCCAAAGCTACACAGAGAAACCCTGTGTCGAAAAAACAACAACAAAAAAAAAAAAGGAAAAAGTCCAGAGGCAAAAGGTAGATGGGATAATTTAAAGTTAAGAAAAGCTGGCGAGAAACAAGCCAAGCTAAGGCTGAGCATTTATAATTAAGAATAAGCCTCTGTATGTGATTTATTTGGGAGCTGGGTGGCAAGCCCCCCCAACAGCAAAAGACCATTAAATAGCCATAAGATTAAAAGAAAATAACCAACAACAATGGCCCTACTGCAGCTAGTGTCTGTTGATGTCAGTGGCCTGTGGGTTCTGCAGGTGTCCATGGTCTGTACTGCAGCCTGAAGCCAAGTTGATGTTCAAGGGCCACACTGAACTGGCCCCACCCCTAACTGGCCACCNACAGTGGTNTCAGTGATNATGTGGGCATGAGAAAGCTGGTCCCCACTCCCTTGCTGGGGTGTCACAGGAGAGCTGATGGGCTAACCAACTCAGCTACCACCCAGGCCCAGATCTAGGACTTTGAGTGGCCCATCCAAACACTTACCCCATCCATGAACTGCTGGAGTGTGTAAAGGGGCCAGGCCTGCAGGATCTCAATGGCAGGATATCTATGAGGGTCCAGTAGTGATGGTGTAGCAGAAGCCATAAACTATACTAATGACTCACTACGATGAACATTCGAAAGTAAAGCTGTTTGGGCAAAAGGATATATAGTATGCGACACACCACAACTTCCAGTGTCAAATGATGAATGAATATGTGATATATTTTTATTGTATAGATTTACATGTGATATTTATTCTTTTTTATTTTCTTTTGTGGAGGAGACTACAGGGTGGAGGGCAGATAAGGAAGGACTAGTAAATTAATGGGATTGGGGTGCATGATATGAAATTCCCAAAGATTCAATAAAAAATTATATTAATAAAAAAGAAAGCAGGCTGAGTAAGTCGTGAGAAGCAAGACAGTAAGCAGACTTCTCCATGGTCTCTGCATCAGCTCCTGCCTCCAGCTTCCTGCCCTGCTTGAGTTCCTGTTCTCCTGCTTTTAATGATGAACTCTTATAAGGAAGTATGAGTAAACTCTTCCCCAAGTTGCTTTTGGTCATGGTATTTCATCACAGCAAAGGAAATCCTAAACTAAGATGGCCACCTATCTCCAGCCCCTGGCCTGACATCCTTTTGACAATCAAGTACAACTTTAAAAATGTATTCTTAGCAAACCACTAACTTCTACCATTCAAATGATAATATCAGTCATCCCAGAGTATCTGTAACCTCTAACAGTTTTCCCTCCTGGAGTGCAACCCACCTATGTGCAGTCCACAAGAATGTATTTGGTAAATGCTTACTTATGACTTTGTTTAGTAACTACTAAACTCTAATGTCAGCTTCCATGCTGGAACATGTATGAATATGTGTTCCTGGGTGTCTTAGTATTATAATTGCTATGTTGCAGTGAGAACAGAAACTCAAATGGGGTGAGAACCTGGAGGCAGGAGCTGATGCAGAGTCCATGGAGGAGTGCTACTTACTGGCTTGTTACACATAGCTTGCTCAGCCGTTTTTATAGACCCAGGACCACCAGCCCAGAGGTGGCACCATCTACAATGGCTGGGCCCTCCCCCATCAATCACTAGTTAAGAAAATGCCTATTGGCCTGTCTAAGTCTGACCTTNTGGNGGCATTTTCTCAATTGAGGTTCTCTTTTCTCAGATAACTATAGCTTGTGTCGACATAAGACGAGCCAGCACACTGGATCATGGACACTCATATTTGGCTCAGAATAAACTATCTCTTACAACTTCTGAGTTTGGAGTTGTGTTTTTCACTGATAATGTCATGTTAACCTAATATTTCTGTTTAGGCTAATGATAATTCAGGCTTACATTTTTATGTCTTGAAGTTTCATCTGACTAGTAATTCATCTTTATCAGATTTTATTATCTTTTATACCAGGTTGAAAGAATTGTTCCTTCACTATAGAAAGCTTGATAATTGTATTGCTTCTTGGCCTTTTGGCTAAGACCAAGTATAGAATTGTATAAAGTATACAAAGAGAACCATGAACCTCCTTCTCACCCACCTCCAATCCAGAGTATCGGTTTTGTTGTTCTGAAAATTGAACCCAGGCCTCTTGCTATTCTTGTTTGTGCTTGTTCTTATCAACAAGCTACACTTCTCTTCCTATTCAGTGTAAAATTTAATTTCATGTAAAGGGAGTCATTACTTATCTATTATACTGGAACTTCATTTCACTATTTTTACACCTGTGTATGCTTGCCTGAATTTATATACACTTGTACAGAAGCCTACAGAGGCCAGAAGAGGGCATCAGATCTCCTGGAATTGGAGTTATGGATGGGTATGATTCACTAATGCAGGCTCTGGGAATTGAACTCAAGTCCTCTGTGAGAGCAGTAAGCACTCTTGAGTTGCTGAGACATCTCTCCAGGCCCTGCAACTCTCTTTTGTTCATTTAATAATTTATGTCAGAGGTCTTCCAAACCTTCTTTTACAAAGCCCTACCCAAATTCATCACATTTTGGAACGAGGTATAGTGAAATATGCCTGTAGTTTCAGCACATGGAAGCTAAGACAGAGATGAGTCTACACAGGATGACCCTTTCCCCAAAACACAAACAACTAATTCATCACATTTTTAGTTTGTATAGTGTCTTAGTTACCATAACTAACACTTGAAACACCATAATCAAAAACAACTTGGGGAGAAAAGGCTTACACTTCCACATCACAGTCCATCAGTGAAAGAAGTCAGGACAGGAACTCAAGCAGGACAGGATCCTGGAGACAGGAGCTGATGCAGAGGCCATGGAGGGGTGCTGCTTTACTGGCTTGCTCAGCCTGCTTTCTTATAGAACCCAGGACCACCAGCCCAGGGATGTCATCACCCTCCCCTATCAATCATTGATTAA
The DNA here is from genome assembly GCA_001675575.1 of Neotoma lepida. Lineage (NCBI taxonomy): Eukaryota > Metazoa > Chordata > Mammalia > Rodentia > Cricetidae > Neotoma > Neotoma lepida. The sequence continues at coordinate 108,534 of LZPO01117035.1, forward strand.
GAAAATGCCTATAGGCTTGCCTAAAGCTGCCTCCTCTTTTTTTTTCAAGACAGAGTTTCTCTATAGTTTTGTGACTGAGGAGTGAGTATATATAGCATGTTGAGCCACCTCTTCCTGGGGGAGGAATGAAAGTCCTTAGGCTCACAGAGAAGCAAAAGGGGTACCAGAATGCTTTTCCTTTTTTATTTTTATTTTTTCCCCTAAGACAGGGTTTCTCTGTGTAGCCCTGGTTGTCATGGAACTCATCTGTAGACCAAGCTGGGCTGCAAACTCAGACACCCAGACTGCCTCTGCCTCCAGAGTGCTGGGATTAAAGGCGTGCACCACCATTCCAGGCTAGGAACCAGGAACACAGGGTTGTTCCTTCAAAGGAAAGGATTCATTAACCATCCCAGAAGGATGGGAGCAGACATGGTTAATAACCTGGTGACCTTTTCAGCTGTGTGGCCAAAGATTCTCCTATAGACCCTTATCATGAGTGTGTCCATCAATCTATAGAATCTATCATTATGGAAGGTGTCACATGTGGTCAACCTATAGAATCCATCTTTATGGAAGATGTCACATGTACTTTACAAAGAGTTTCGATAAAGTCACATCTTAAGTTTTATTGTTCACACGGGATTGAATTATCACCAGGAAAAATTTCACCAAATTGTGCTGTGCCTAAAATACACCTAAAATTGGTGATGCAGCTATCTTTGAGTCACTTCTGCTCCTGTAAAAAATAAAAAATAAATAAAAACACCTCACCCATATTCCTCTAACAGCAATAGAAATCACTGGTTCACCAAGCTGGACTTTGGTGGTGTCCAAACTCTGGTCTGTGGTGGGTTCCCTGTGGTGGGTGAGTAGATGCTGTATGTAGTGTCTCACCAGGAAAAGTTTTGTCAATTAACACACCTCTTTCCTGGACGTGTCTCTGTTTGCACACAAGGGTTTGATATGAAATGCCTGCCACAGATCCTATGTTGAGGATGAATCATCTCCTTAGCTAGTGGCACTAAGAGGTGATTTAATCATGAAGGCACACACCTCATAAATGGGTTAATCCACTGATGAGATCATAGCTGGACAAGCAATTAGGACTTGGGGAATAAGGTGCCTGAATATATTCCCTCTCTTCCATCTTTTCCTCTTTGGTAGTGGTGAGACTTGCTTTTACCAAGTTCTCACATCACAAAGTTCTGCCTGGACATAGGCCCACAGGGTACAGAGCCACGTGACTATAACCTGAAACCTCTGAAATGAGAAACCAAAATAAAGCCTCACTGTGAATTTTCTCAGTAATCTGTCAGTGGCAAAAAGCTATCAGCATCCCTGGTAGGTGGTGGCCCATGCCTTTAGTTCCAGCACTCTGGGAGGCAGAGGCAGGCCGATCTCTGTGAGTTCAAGGCCAGCCTGGTCTACAGAGTGAGTTCCAGGACAGCCAGGGCTGTTACACAGAGAAACCTTGTCTCGGAAAAAAACAAAACAAAACCAAAAAGCTATCAGAATCATGGATTTGAGGTTTTTGATTTGTTGAGTGCCCAGATTAAAGGAAGGCCTATGTCACCACTTCAGCTCTATATAAAGTTTTGCTTTTTAAGAGGTTTGTCTGGAGAAACTGATTATGTAGCTCTGACTGGTTTGGAACTTCGTATGTAGACCAGGCTGATGCTAAAGTGATCCACCTGCCTTTTTCTCCAGAGTGCTTGTCCAAACACACCCAGCAAAAATGAGCTGTAAAAATGTCTTATTGTGACAGGGAGTGGTAGTGTACGCCTTTGATCCCAGTATTCAGGAGGCAAAGGCGGGTGGATCTCCGGAGTTTGAAGCTTGCCTGGTCTACAGGGCGAGTGCCAGGACAGCCAAGAATACACAGAGAAACTTTGTCTTGAATCCCCCGTCCCCTCAAAAAAATGTTGCTTCNGTGACATAACTGACAAAATTAAGATGTATCTAAATTCCTGGTATTCTATAGGTGCAAGGTTAAGGCGCTTTTCATCAAGGAACTAAGCCTTAACAAAACAAAACAAAGTAACAATCCCCAANCTGCGTATTAAGACAAAGATCTTTTTCTTCTCCCTAGAGGGTATCTCGGAGGATTGAACTAGACTCAAAGGACCATTGGGGGGGGTCAGAGAGGTTCCCGAGACGGAGGGAGGAGGGACAACTGTTCCAAGGTCGGCGGCCTCAGTGTTTTGGAAGTTTTAGTGTGGAAATAAAAAACCACAGCTCTTACACTAAAGGGAATTCAGAAATGGTTTATCCTGGAGCCATTTTGGTTCATGGCCCGGGGAACACAAATTTAGGTTACCCCAAATTCCATGTAAGACGAGAGCTGTGTTTCTTACGTTGACATAGGTTTGGTGTAATAAACAAGACGTTCCTTTCNCCCCACTCTACCTAAACTCCAGGAACCATTTAGGATTAGACTNCCTAGTGCAGTTAAATCGCCGGTGTCNTGTCCTCACCCTAAATCTATTTATGGAGCCAGGGATTTTCCAGATTACTGTAAACCCGGCGAGGTGAGGTCAGGGCCAGGCATACCTCTCCCGGGCTCCACCCCGACACCCACGCGCGCCCGGGGCTTCCCGGAAGTCCGCGCGCTTCACCTCCCTTGTTTCTCCAACTGTGAGGCTGCCCCCTCCTGTTCGGAGTCCCTTGACACACCGGTGTCGCCGACGGCCGGCCGCAGACCCCCGGGGCCGACCCATCAAGGCGAGGCTGCGGATTATCCGGTGCCGAAAGGGATTCCCGCCCCCGTAGCCCGGGGCCGCCCCGGGAGCCTCCACGCCCATCCCAGCCGGGAGGAACTCGTTGGCGCGCGCCCGGGCGGAGGGCGGGGCGGCGGCGCGGTGACGTCAGGGCGGAAGCGCACGCTGCGTGCAGCGGCCTGGAAGCCGGCGGTCACGGGAATATCCGCCGCGCCGAGGACGCTGGTTAGTCTCGCTTTGGGTTCCGGCTGCGTCGGCCGTGCGTGCAGCTCGCTGGCACGATGGCGTCCGGGCCTCACCCGACCGCGACCGCCGCCGCCGCCTCCGCTTCGTCCGCCGCCCCGAGCGCGGGCGGCTCCAGCTCGGGCACGGCGACCACGACGACGACGACGACCGGAGGGATCCTGATCGGCGATCGCCTGTACTCGGAGGTGTCGCTGACCATCGACCACTCGCTGATTCCGGAGGAGCGGCTCTCGCCTACCCCGTCCATGCAGGACGGCCTCGACCTGCCCAGCGAGACGGACCTGCGCATCTTGGGCTGCGAGCTCATCCAGGCCGCCGGCATTCTCCTCCGGTTGCCGCAGGTGAGAGGCCCCGTGGACCTGCCGGCATCGCCGCCGCGGCCGGGTCTCTCGGGAGCCTGAGCCGGGCGGCGGCGGCGGGAGCTCGGGCGGGGAGGGACGGAGGGAGCGGTGCGGGGGCCGGCGGCGCCGCTCGGCCCGGGCGGGGGAAGGGAAGCGAGCGGCCGCACAAAATGGCGGCGGCGCCTGGTGCGGGCCCGCCTGACCCCGGCGCTTCCGTCCTCCTCTCTTGTCTGCAGGTGGCGATGGCAACGGGGCAGGTGTTGTTCCACCGTTTTTTCTACTCCAAGTCTTTCGTCAAGCACAGTTTCGAGGTGAGCTCGGCGGGGGCGGGCGAGGAGGGATTTCTTCATCCGGAAGCGGGAAGGAAGGGGTGGTAAACCAGCTTTTCCAGAAAGGGAGTGGTTAGCCTTTGTACCTAGTTCCCACCCATGAGGGGCCTTAGAACATGGTTCAGGAACTAGAAAATGGATCCCGAGTCCACGTGCTCTGTCACCAAGGGCTACGTTTTCAGGCCCCTGAGCAACTCGTGTGAGAGTTGGCTCGATTCTGGTCCAAAATTAGGGGCGATTGAGCAATAAAACGCGTATAGCTGCTAAGGCCCCCGTCCGTGCTCTAAAAATGTCGCCCTTGATTTTATTTCGCCAAAAGCCCCGTTGTATCCTAGAGTTTCTCTTTAAGAAAATTTTGTTAGACTTTGGCAGAGTTGTTTCCAGTTTAGCTTTATACTTTGTTATATAAGTTTTGTCCCCTCGTGGGTTCTTTCAGATTGTTGCCATGGCCTGTATTAATCTTGCATCAAAAATCGAAGAGGCACCAAGAAGAATAAGAGATGTGATTAATGTATTCCACCACCTCCGCCAGTTAAGAGGAAAAAGGTAAGATTGGCCTATTGAACATAGTATTTCTTGCTACTGCTGTTGCACACCAATCATCAAGTCAAAACATCTTTTTTTTTTTTTTCCCTTCCTAAGTCAGTACGGATGCAAAAGAAAACTGGCATTAGGTGTTGAAATTCACATAGGAACACTGAAACTTAAACCCCTCAATTAACCAGCTATCTAAAGTTTGTAGAGGCAGTTGCATTTGTGGACAATCCTAGCAGTGCTGAGAAGCCAGTCCCTTGGCTTAAGATTAAACAAGAAAGGGAGTACGGTTGGCTCAAGTGGGAGTGTATTCTGTAAGTTACTTTTCCCCTCCCCTCTCTGGAAAACGGAAGGCTGGACATGAAAGCGCTGTAGTTCAAGTTAATATTGTGGCAAAGTTCCGTGTAGGTTGTTATTCTGCTTGGAGTCCCAGTTTCTTCATCAATTGAGGTTGGCTTTTGTTAGAGTACTTCTCAACATTGAACTACGATATATCGAATAATACCGGATCTGAAAGGACTGGAGGATGATAAAGTTTGAAGTTTGAAGTCAAAGGGATTGAACAGGTATTTTGTTTTGGTTAGATACAGTCTCAGTGAGTGGGTTAGAAAAATAACTCATTGAGTTGCCTTCAGATAGGGCTCTTTATCTGATCTTGTAAGAAAATACAGTCTGAAACAGTATCGTTGAGGTGTAGTGATAATCTGGTAACTTTATGTGGGCCTATGCTTTCATCTATGGCAGTTCCAAAGTTTGTTGCAGGACACCCTGTTCTATGGGTGATTCTAGGNCATGCTGATGGATAGTCATGTGTAGATTAATTTCTGAGGAATTGTGATTAGTTTGAAAGGAAGTTAGCTGTGAAAAGATAAGTTGTTTTGGGAGCTGGGTGTTGCTTAGTCCAAATGAGTATCGTATATAGTCTTTATTGGTGGAATCTATAAGTTGGTGGTAGTTAAGGTAGTAGCCAGATAAGCAGATACTGAAGTGAGTTCAAAATGGGTAGCATGGTCAAAAATTGCTGCCCCGATTTTTTTTCTTTTTTTTATAGCTTTTGTTTAGTTCTTTTCTCCATGCTTTTTCAGTGCCATCTTAGTGTGTTCCCAGATACAATTTCTTTTGTTTGAAAACGTTTTTAGTTTGTGAAGAGAGAGAAATGGGAGAATTTCAAGCTGCTGTTTAGTTCTGAGCTTATATTTGTATTAGATAAGTGGCTGAATATTTTTTTGGGGTGTTTTTAAATAAAACACTGATAAAATAGAGAATTCTTATCTTTAGTCAAAGGACTTCACTTTAAAAGGACATTATGAGTATATGAGTATATTAGTATATGAGTCATTGAGCCAACTATAATTACATCGTGGCGTTTTCCTATAGGACTTGACTTTCCTTCCTTGGTGTCAGAATAGGATCATCTTAATTATAAAACTTCATAATTCAAAATAATCCAATCTGACTGACTTGTGTTGGATGTAACTGCATTTTTGGTCATCATTAAAGAGAAATTGATTTTGTTGCAATGTTACGAGTTTGATTATAGCATGAAATTCTTAAAGAAGTTAATTGCATGGAAGCCCCACCCTTTTAAAGCAGGATATAAGTGTTTCTATGCATTTTACAAGTTTACTCAGACATATAACTTGTATATGTTATTAACTTCAACTCTTTTTTCCCTTGCAACCGACTATACAGCGACCAGCTACATTTACCAAAGCCTGGGTGATGTGGAGTGGTACATAGAGATGAAGCTGTCGTCATGGCAACAGTGAGTGAAGTATCGAAAATCCCCAAGGAGAAGCCAGTGTTCTGAGAATAGGTCACTGGAATCGGGGACTAACAGGTTGGCCACTGGTGAACCATTTAGAGAAAAAAACAAACAAAAAACTCCTGTTTCTTGTTATAAGCTTTTTTCTTTGCTGTCCAAGTTATTAAAACTAGCTTAGTAAGGTGTTTTGTGTTCTTTGCATAGTAGGTATTGTTAGAGAATATTCATAAATGTTAAATAAACTCTGATTAGTTTGTCTTGAGAATTGTTAGAGAGTATTCATAAATGTTAAACTCTGATTAGTTTGTCTTGAGAATTTTAGAACAATTTGAATGCTAACTAGGTTACTGTATGACCTTGTCAACTCTGGGGGCACATTCATGTAGCCTTAAAGTCATTGTTTGTAGTCATGGCTACNTAAAGATAACAGTAATACCAATATCCAGTCCTCAATATGAGATGTTTGACTTGCCGCCCGCCATAGGTTTTTTTTTCATAGTCTGATAGCTCTTCAGAATAGCTGAATTTAAAGGAAGAGAAAAGCTATTCATGCCAGTAGTTTTCAGATACAATTTGCTGTTTGTATGTAACATATTCCCAGTGTGTTAAGAGTTTTTTTTCTTTAAAGAAATCTTCATATCTTTTAAGGTTTGTGTTACAAGAAAGAGATTTAACTACTTTTATTGGTGACTGTTGAGACTGTTTTCAATGTATAAAAGTAAGAATTGGAAGGGTCAGGTCAGTATTGACATTTTATAACCATCTGAAGTTTATTTCTGTGGTTCTGGGGTAACTTCAGTTTGATCTTTTAAGGAATGTTCCTATTTACTTCAAAATAAGCATTAGAAATTTCTGTTTGTTGAATAGGAATCCTGTTTCCCTCCGTATGTATTAATTACCTGTCTGGTTTATAGTGTAGTTCCTATTACTTCCAGAGTATCAGTCCTTGTAACACATGAGACTGACCATGCTTGAACCCTCTGCTTCTAAAATTTTTGTCATTCATGTGCTGTGTTTCAGTCATACCATAGAAAGTAGCTATCATACAAACTTCTAATAAACAGACCAAGAGTTCCTAAAGATTGAAATTTGATTTCAAATCAGTTAATGAGCAAAGTCTGGTAATAAGGAATCTTCAGAGGTGGAGTTGGTAGTTTTGAGTGTTGTCCATATTCCTGCGTTCTGAATAGATGAGGACTTAACTCCCTCAGCTTTAAGTGCCACCTCTTCATTCAGTGTTGACCAAGGATGNTCACTTGATTGGGAGGAAATTCTGCCAAGCCTTTATTCAACGTAATGTATTGCTAAAAACATTTCTGATTACTTTGTTAATATAAAAAGCTTTTGCTGCTTAAATGCTTCTTCAAAATCTTTGCTTACTGATTTATGGAGACATTTTCTATGTTTTATCATGGTATAAAATGCTTCTGTTAAAGTAGTTAATTTTTTATTCATTGAGTTTGTCTTGATTTATGAGGTAAATAATGTCTGAGCAAAATGAAGATGAGATTATGCNTTTATAAAGGTAACTTGGAAAATGGGTAGTGGCAAGACTAAAGAAGAACTTAGACAGTTGAGTTGTAGGAAGGTTTGTTTCCTTGGTCTATTTTAAAATCATGAGACTTGGAGTTTTAAGATTCAAGGTCTCAATGTGGTAGTTTGGGGTGGCCTGAAATTTATGACCCTTGTGCCTTAACCATTTCACTCCTGGGTTTAAACAAAGCCTGTGCCTTTCCATGTTCTTGGGATTCTGATGATGTGGGAATGTGCTTGTGGCAGAGTAGTAAATCTAAGATACTTGTTTAAGCAGAGTTAGTGTTGAATCCTTAAATTCGGCACCAGTTGGTGGCCACAATTGAAAAAGGTGTTCACCTGTTTAATCACAGATTTTATTGCCATTTAAAAATAACTAACTATAAAGCAGTTTTCTCAGTAAGCTATGGTATACATTTTAGCACATGAGAAAAGTGAGCGAGAACTTGGCNTTTGTGAACTGTTTGTATAGGGATTTTAATAGTGCTTACTGTCTGGATTTCAGGGGTTAAGAACTGTACTGTGTACAGATAAACTGGAGCCTCTTTGACTCCTAATTAATATCAGTTGAAGGACAACCATGTAACGCATTTATAAAACCTGAAAAATTGTAAAGCCTTACATAGTATCCCTTTGGAGTATGTTTTCATAACATACATTGGTTGCTCCTGTTTGAGTTAAACTCTACTTTTCTTCTAAAGTGCAATTTGCAGCTGTTGTCCTGATAAAACTGATTCAAAACGGGCCATTGCCCTACTTAACCACCTTAACATTTCTCACACTTGAAGATGTAGGAGAAACTGAAATTAATGCAGTTTTTCATCGTTACTTTGTTACTGTTGGTGATGCTACTTCTGCCAGCTATCNGTTGTTTAACACAAAGTTACAGAATAACAGTAACTAATTTTGCTTTTAAGTGAAACAAGGAAAATATAAAATGGCTATTTTATTTTTACTCTTGACAGCCTGTTACCAGGGAAGTAGTTACTGTACTTGATTTCAGATTTTTTTTTTCAGTCTTGTGTTAACGCAGGTTGGCCTCAACTCACCTGATTGTAGTGGATTTCCTTGAAGTCTTTATCTCCACATTCCTCCACTCCCACCCCCAGATAGTACTGGGCTTACAACTGTGAGCTACTACTCCTGGCTCAGCNTTACAGATTGGATTGTTTTATTACCTTCAAGTGGTTATGCTTAAATAGGCTCTTTGTTTTTGAGCAGGTTGTATATTGAAGTATTCAGGCAATGCATTGTCTCTAGAGTATAAAATTTGCAACCTGGCTGAAAATGAATTGAATATTTGAGAAAGCATTTAAATAATATTCTACCCATATACTTATTGTACAATCATTAATAGGCATGTACATCTTGCTGGTTAGAGATAAGAATGTATCAAAAAACACGGTAAATTTCATAGATGACATTAACATTACTTAACTGGCAGATTGTAAGACAAGCCAGATTGCACTTGCCCCTAACATGACCCNCTCCAGTGGGTGAGGCAGGATGAGCTCCATAACAATTTATTTTTTAAAAAAAGAAACAAACTTAGATGATGTACATGTGATGACTTTTTATATGAGTGGCTAGGTGTTCCTTCTTTTCCCCAATATAAAAAATGATTAATGAAAACAACTCGGGGGACATCCCACACAGGCCATGAATGTGGTTTCTTNAGTCTTGGTTCCCTCTCTGTGACCTTACAGTCTCATAGGAGCTACATTGACTGAGTTACCTAATTTACTTTTAAACTTGGTTGGTTTTTTTTAATATTTCATTTGGCAATTGAGCTAATTTTGGGGTTTTTTGTTTTGTTTTGTTTTGGGGTTTTGTTTTGTTTTTGGTGTGATGTGTGTTTGGTTTTGACCAGGGGTAGGTGTTAATTAAGCAGACAGATATTCTTTGTATGATTGATTTAGTGTGTTGACCATAAATTTAGCAAAAGGGTTACTCAAGATTTTTCTAGATCCTTGTTCATATTAGAACTTTATATTCATATTAGAACTTTATAGTAAGTCTTTCAGGGTCACATTGGTTCTTGTCATTGGGAAGTTTCTGGGAGGCTGATGAGGTTTGTGCCAGTAATGTTTATCACTGAAGTTAAGTGCGTAAGTTAAAGAAGAAAAAGTCAGACCTAAGAGTATGTGTCTTTTTTAAGTTGTGTTAGTTTTAGGAGCTTTGTCTAGTTGCATATAATTAGCATAACTTGGACAGCATAAGATTAATGCTTTAACTTGTTAGCAGGAGTTTAAAAAGCTGGTTTCTGTTGCCAATAGTTGGTTGGAAGGGAAAATGGAGATGCCACAAATAAAAGGTTTTAGATGTGCAAAACAGTTTTGATTTTATTTCTTACAAACTATAGGACTCCAAGCCCTCTGATCCTTGATCAGAACTACATTAACACCAAAAATCAAGTTATCAAGGCAGAAAGGAGGGTGCTAAAGGAGTTGGGATTTTGTGTTCATGTCAAGCATCCCCATAAGGTGAGTTATAGAATGCAGAAATTACATTTCGTAAGTATTAGGGCTTTGCCTAAAATTTTACTTATGTGTGGAGAGTTAACCTGAGTTTTCAAAAGCTTTCTTTTGGGTGTTGATGTTTTTCAGTAAAGTGGNACTCAAAACAGGCTTTGTTATTTGTTATTGTGTGATCATGAATATTCTTTGTGGTTAAGTTCTAGTTTTTCCACCTAACAAATTCATGTAAGAGATGAATTGTACATATCTGTAGAAACTGACACGTTAAAGTGTTGAAAATGACAGCTGCTCGCTGTAAACCATTCATAAAAGCTTTCTCTTGGCTTTCTTTCCTATTGCCCTTCTGAACAATAGTTGCAAGAATTGGGACTATTGGAGATAGCTAGCTCTGCTGATAATTGGGTGACACTGGCTGGTATCTTCAAGTTCCATTTTTCTAAAATTATAAAATGATGATAATAGGGGTCCAGAAACAGTTGGCATGAACTGAAGTAGTTATATGTACTTAATGTATCTTGCTGGGAACCAAATGCAAGGCATTCTATCATTGAGTTATATGTAGCTTTTATTTAAGAAACTTTAGTGTGCTAAGCTTTACTTCAGAAATTCACTGCTATAATGCGTAGTATTCTAGAAAATGTGCTGTGGCCATTGTGTACTCTCATAGCATAAATTCTGCTTTTTGATGAATGCTAGAAAAAGTTATTAACCACCACTTNTATAAGCACATTTATATATGTAATAATCAACACTAAGTCTTGTATGTTGTGCGTTGGCCTGTATTTGTAATTGTATGGGAATTAAAGCTGTAACTAACACTTGATGCTTTATTCATTGAACTCTGCTGTGAAAGAACTACCAATATGCTGAATGGCTTTTTTCTCCCTTGTCCTCAGATCATTGTAATGTATTTACAAGTCTTAGAATGTGAACGGAACCAAACCCTGGTTCAAACCGCCTGGTAAGTTGCTTTTTTACATTTCTTCTTTAGTCAGGAAAACAGAAGCAGAAATAAAGTAAGTTTCATTTTTTTCTTTCCAAAATAATAAAATAAGTTTGTTTGGGGGCATTTTGTTTTTGTTGTTGTTTTTAACCAAAAGGTAAATAGTGCTTATTTCTGCTTCCTGTTTTCTTGGCTTGACTAATTACTTTTAATGGAGAACTCAATTTAACTTTGTTCTTTTTTCTACTCTTTAATTAAAGGGTAGTCCATGATGGTAAGTCATAGAACTCTGCCCTCTGCACTTCAGCCCATGACCTCAGGATGGCCTGATTGGCTAGCCTGCTCTCCAGCCAATCCAGTGCAAGCTCTCATCCGAGATTCACTGAAGTGGTCCATATCCATCTGGCAGCATCTTCTAGTTCTGTCGGGGTGTCAAAAGGATTTGTATATTTGCTTCTAGAAGTAACTATGCATCATGCCTATGTATTTAATGTATACCTGTAACTATCAAAATGAATATTTCATTTTTGATAGATTGTTGTCCAGCCATTATGAATTGTTTTTTTTTTAATTGGGTTCAGTTAAATTTCTACATGCAGTATGTATAGCATCCGTTATACCAAAGGAGGCTGCTACCTTAGGCTTGTAGCTTTAAATGGGTACCTGTTGCCATTTTAGGTTACTCCAGCTAGTGAGCCATTGCAGGCAGTGATCAAGAAGCATTTAATTTTAAAAAGAAGNTAATGTTATATCAATATTTTTGAACTTGGGCCTCTGAGATACCGAAAGGGTCAGCAAGGAAATTGTGGTTTAGCTATAAATGATTCATATGACTGTTGATAAACAAGCATTAAATAATTCTGGACTTTCCCAGAAATANATCTTTTTTAAATGACTGCCATGCTTCTTTTGGACTCAGTAGATAATGGTAACATTAGAAAAGCCATGTTGCTCTATAAAATGCATGAGTTTTTAATGTATTCTGTGCAGCAAAAAAAAAAAAATACAATAGTTTTAACAGTGTAAGGATTTTAGAAATAATCCATTTAATTTCCAGCTCAGGCTTTTTAACAAATATAAAGTTTTTTAGTTAAGGAATTTTATGGGAAAGTTTCATTAGAAGTTTCAGAAATTTATTTAATTAAATTAGATCATTGCTTTTATTTATGCTTAATTGCAAAAAGGTATGTAAACAAGGCCATTATGATGTGTTTATTGCTCACTTCTCTACCTAGATTTTTTTGAAGTTTTTTTTTTTCTTTTAACTGTAAGAGTAAATTGATGGGTTCTTACTAAAAATACCTTTTTACCCCTGTTCCTGGTATTGAATTTTTTTTTAAAGAACTTGGTTGACACTGCTTTTCATTATGGATAAAGGAGAGATGGTCAGTAACTAATGGCTTGAAGTATTGTTGGAGTGGTGAACTCTGAAACTCATTATGTCAGAATTGACTTCAAAATCATTGCCTTTTATAACAGTATGTTGAAAGAGGATTTTAAGGGTAAGATCTAGATTGCTAATACAGAATTGTTTAAAAGTGCTGTGGGGGAAAGGGTTAGAAACTGTTAACATGGTAAAGGTGTGAATACAAGGAGAAGAAAAAAGAATGAAGTCGATTGAGTCTCCAATTTTGTGTGCACCTCAGAACAATTGATTTGCTTATGGACTAAGCTTACAGCTGTAATGTTTTTCAGGAATTACATGAATGACAGTCTTCGAACCAATGTTTTTGTTCGCTTTCAACCAGAGACTATAGCGTGTGCTTGTATCTACCTTGCAGCTAGAGCACTTCAGGTAAGTGTGCAGCTGCTGTGTTTTACAAAGTGAATTGTAAGAGTTTTGTTACTTCNGAGGAAAGCATAAGTTTGAACGATTCTGTTTTCAATGGTTTAGATTCCATTGCCAACTCGGCCCCATTGGTTTCTTCTTTTTGGTACCACAGAAGAGGAGATCCAGGAAATCTGTATAGAGACACTTAGACTTTACACCAGGAAAAAGGTAATTTCGATTATTCTGTTTGGTGCTGATGGCATCTCCAAGTATCTAAAGGGAATGCTAACTTGATTTTCATCCAACAGCCTAACTATGAATTGCTGGAAAAAGAAGTAGAAAAGAGAAAAGTAGCCTTACAGGAAGCCAAGTTAAAAGCAAAGGGATTGAATCCTGATGGAACTCCAGCCCTTTCAACTCTTGGTGGATTTTCTCCAGCCTCTAAACCATGTAAGATACAATAGAATTGAATGAAANGTGAGTGCTGGAAGTGTATCTTGTTAGAAAGGTTTGACCATTAAGAAATGGTTACTGGGTTTTTGGGGGGACAAATCAGTCTAAGGGTTAGAAATGTATTTTCGAGTTGTGTTGGGAAATCGTTCTCTGCTAAATCCTGTCCTTAATACATTGTCCTTGTCTTTTAAAAGCATCACCAAGAGAAGTAAAAACTGAAGAGAAGTCACCAATCTCTGTTAATGTGAAGACAGTAAAAAAAGAACCTGAGGATAGACAACAGGCTTCAAAAAGTCCTTATAATGGGTGAGTGTACTTCAAGGGCTTGAGTATTCTTAAACCTTTGTGCACTCACTAAAACAATGTAAACAATACTGCTTGCATTTTTTTTTAAGTGTAAGAAAAGACAGCAAAAGAAGCAGAAACAGCAGAAGTGCTAGTAGATCAAGATCAAGAACCAGATCACGCTCTAGATCACACACCCCAAGAAGACAGTGAGTAATGGGTTCTGTGTGGGACAGGCTTAGGGCCTTTGAAGATTGGATGTGGGCTTTAGGCTAGGAATGAGTATTTGGACTTTTTGTTTGTTANCAAGTTTTGCTATATAGCCCCAGTTTGCTAGGATTACAAGCATGCTTCAGGATTAGGCTTAACATAAAGAGAAATAAACTTAGGTACACACTTTGGATATGTGTGGTACTTCAGTTGTGTGCTTTTAAATATGCACACATATTTAAACCCATACGTGGGTTATGTACAGAAGTTAGAGGAAAATTTGTAAAAGTCAGTTCTCTACTTCCACTATGTGGGTCCCAGATCAAACTCCAGTCTTTGGGCTTAGTGGCAGGCTCCTTTACCTGTTGAGCCATCTCACTGACCCTTGTAGTGTGCCTTAATGACATTTTGTGCATTCTATTTTGTCTTGCACCCCTCATTCCTTGAAAANTGTCCAGAAAATGCCCTGGGGGGTTATATGTGTATAAAGCTATTTATAATGTGAAAACATTCTTTACATTCAGTTTGTTAGAAATGTAAATATTTCATTAATGTATTAAACAAAACCTAAGACTTCCAGTCAGCTTTGTAATTGGATTGCAGATTGTTCTGATGCTTCAGTGGCACTTTGATCACGTGAGAGAGAACTCAGTAAAAAAANAACAAAGTTCTGGGACACATTGGTGACCCTCCCCCCTTTACTGGAATTCAGGCATAGATGTTTTGTGTAACAGTAAAGCTTCAGTTAAGAGAGGTCAGNGTGGGGAGAATGAGGAACATGGTCAGTTAAGCTTTTCATTGCTCATAGCTAATTNTTTGAACTTGNTAATGACCAACACTTAGTAATTATTGCCAGTAGAAATCATACCTAAACTTGCAATTTTTATTGTCTAAGTTACAATAATAGGCGAAGTCGATCTGGAACATACAGCTCAAGATCAAGAAGCAGGTCCCGCAGTCACAGTGAAAGCCCTCGAAGACATCATAATCATGGTTCTCCTCACCTTAAGGCCAAACATACCAGAGAAGATTTAAAAAGCTCAAATAGACATGGTCATAAAAGGAAAAAATCTCGGTCTCGATCTCAGAGCAAGTCTCGGGATCACTCAGATGTTGCCAAGAAACACAGGCATGAAAGGGGACATCACCGAGACCGGCGGGAAAGATCTCGCTCCTTTGAGAGATCCCACAAAGGCAAGCACCACGGTAGCAGTCGCTCAGGACATGGCAGGCACAGGCGTTGACTTTTGTCCTCTAACACTGCATCGCTTCCTGGTTTTGCCTCTATGCAGTGTGATATATGGACTCAATCAAAACATAAAGCAAACTGATTAGGAATTGATTTATTAAAATTGTCTAGGTCTCTAGAAACACTGAGGACATTTTTCTTTGGAAAAGAACTATGGTAAGGTTTTTTGCACATTAAAATGCCCTAGCAGTATCTAATTGAAAACNATGGTCAGGTTCAATTGTACTTTATTATAGTTGTGTATTGTTTATTGCTATAAGAACTGGAGTGTGAATTCTGTAAAAATGTATCTTATTTTTATACAGATAAAACTTGCAGACACTGTTCTATTTAAGTGGTTATTTGTTTAAATGATGGTGAATACTTTCTTAACACTGGTTTGTCTGCATGTGTAAAGATTTTTACAAGGAAATAAAATACAAATCTTGTTTTTCTAAATTGTTTCAAGTATTTTATTTAAATTGCTAAGGAAGATTTTAATGGTAAGATGGCTTTCTGACAGGTGTAGTTTGGGATAAAGTCTTACAGTATGCAGTGGTCATTGTGTATATACGAAAAGCAAATTGAAGTGCCCTGATATTGTTAACGAACCACTCAAGTGCAAAACCTGCTTTGAACTTAATATAACTTTAAATCTTAACTATTTGTAATATGAACTTAATAATTGAGCAAACCAAAATTACAGCATAAAGCTAAGACCCATCTATGGAGGTTTTAAGTGTTTTAGCATGCCTGGCATTCAGTGNTACAGCTTAATCTAGGATTGTCAAATTCAATAATGAGATCATAAAGTAAAAAATTGATTACAAAGACATGATGAAACAATTCATGCATAAATGGGTATCAGGTTACTAGAGGAGGAGGTGCATTGGCAAAGGAGAGTATGCTGTAGTACTCAGATTGGGTTATGTTCAAACATCAAGAAGTTCAATGTAT
>LZPO01117035.1:144804-157068 GCA_001675575.1 Neotoma lepida
ATATATATATATATATATATATATATATATTTGGTTTTTCAAGACAGGGTTTCTCTGTGTTACAGCCTAGACTGTCCTAGAGCTCACTTTGTAGACCAGGCTAGCCTCGAATTCAGAGAGATTGGCCTGCTTTTGCCTCTTAAGTGCTGGGATTAAAAGCATGTGCCACCAAGCCTGGCTATTCATTCATTTTTTGATTGTTTGCTTGTTTGCTTGTTTGTTTGTTTGTTTTTTCTAGAGAGGATCTTACCAAGTAGGCCAGTCTAGCCAGATACTTACTATGCAACCTTGGCTGCCCTTGAACTTGTAGTCCTCCAGATTCATTCTCTTAAATGCTGTGATTACCACACACATGAGCCACCACACCTGGCTTGTGGGCACTTTTTATGAATATTGAGATAGTCCCATTATCTATTATAGTGGTCTAGATCCCTGATTCCACTTAATGGTTGCTATGGCTTGAGTTTCCTTCCAAAACTTATTTGGAAACTGAATCCGAATGCAGTCAAGTTGGGGAGTGGGGTGTAATGGGAAGTGTTTGAGTCCCAAGGGAGGGACTCATGCAGCTCTAAGGGGCCACGGGAGTGGGCTCTCTTTCTTTCACTTTATTGCCACATGAAGAATAGAATTTTCCATCTCTGGAGGATGTAGTATTTCAGGTTCCAATGTTGAAGCCAATACTTGACCCTTACCAGAAATCAAACCTGCATGTATCTCGGTCTTGAACTATTACCCATTTTTATTGTTTGTAAACTACCCAGATTTTGGTATTCTGTTAGAGCAGGAGCAATGGCTAAGACAAGTGTCAAACAACTTGAGCAAGTCTTTCCTGCACCGTCCCTTCTGGGGCTGTTTTCTCATCGGGAAATTGAGCATAAATGGGCCTACCTCAGAGGCTGGCTAGGAAGGCTAAACAAGCAATTTGCCAAATTCTAGATGCAGTGCCTAGCACAAAGCCAAGGTTCAAGCCATGTCCGTCTTCTTCCTCTTTTTCTTTCCTGTAAGGTGTTCACAATCTAAACGTTTTCTCCAGTGGCTTCTTGAATGTATTTTGAAATACAGCTCTCTTCATGATTGACAGGTACCATGACTGCAGCTATACATTCTGAGGGGATGACGCTTTCCTGGATGGGAGGAGGTACAGGCGTTAGGCTTCACTGAACAAAGAGTCCAACTCATGACACTTAGGAGNAAGCGAATCCGCATGAAGGAAACGAAGGAGTGACTCACAAACTACCGGTGCCCAGCGTAGCCCACAGCAGCTGCACTGCACCAAGGCTGAGGCGGGGCTTTCAGAACCAGAAGGTACGCTGTGAGTGAGTCAGCAGTTACTAATAAAAGAAAGCAGTCACCGTGAGTGACTCAGAGCAGTAGTACGTTTGACTAAGATTCGAGTTTTGGAGGGGCAGAATGGGGGCAGCAGCTCTTTTGCTGGGGCCATGTGAAATTTGGGGTAGACCTTTGATAAGGCGCTTTGCAGATGCCATCCAAGCAAAAGCCAAAGTCAGGACGATTGTGCAAGCCTTTGAGGCAGCAGACTGGGGGACCTCGGGACAAGTCGGATAGCTAGTTTTTATACCCCTTCACTTCTGGAAAAATCTACAGATGACCATAAAAGAAGATATATGTACCTTAAAACAAACTGAGATAAATAATGGAGAAAGAAAATCTGATGGTGGCTGGGAGAAGGCCTATAGGATGAAACCATGCCAGAAAGCTGTGCTAGGGGGAATTCTTGAAATTGAGCCAAAACTGGCAGATTTTATATTAAGAAATACAACAAATGTCTATGATAGCTCTTTCTTCCTTCCTCTCTCTCTCTCTCTTTTTCTCTTTTTTCTTTGTTTTTCTACACAGGGTTTCTTTGTGTAGCCCTGGCTGTCCTGGAACTTACTCTGTATGTAGACCAGGCTGGGCTCAAACTCGCAGAGATCCCCCTGCCTCTGTCTCCTGAGTGCTGGGATTAAAGGCGTGTGCTGTGCCACCGCTGCCTGCTGCAAGTATAGTAGTTTTACAGAGAATTTAAAGTTTTTCACCTAACCATTTCTTAAAGTCTCTGTGAAGGTATTAACAGTATTAACCTTCCTGGATTTGATATCACCCAGGAGACATATTTGGGTATGTTTGTGAGTTTGTTTCCAGAGAGATTTCTGGAGCAGGGAAGACCCAGGGCTAATTCAGGAAGCATCATCCTCTGGGCTAAGATTCTGGACTGATTAAAAACAAAAATGGAGAAAGCATGCTGAGTTACGCATTCATCTCTCTGCTTCCCAACTGTAGATACACCTACCCTATGCTACAGCTACCATGATGTCCCCTCCAGGATGGTGTCACTTCAAACAGTAAACCAAAATAAGTTCTTCCTTTCTTAAGTTGCTTTTCTTAGCTATTTTCACAAAAACAGGAAGTAACACAGTAGCATTGACTCACAGTTTAGAGATACAAAGCCAAGTCAACTAGGGAAGCATCTCTGTCAAGCACTGGGCTTATCTAACCTAGGACAAGAATAGCTCCATTCCAGCAAGGGGAACACTAAAATTGCAAAGTACTGTGGCCTACTTGCTGTAACTGCTGGTGTTTTTGGCAAGGTGTAACCCCCTTTTAAAAGCAAAGATAGATTTTAAAGGACCCTTTAATAACACCTAAGTTACTGTTCTGTTGCTGTAAAGAGACACCATGACCTAGACAATTTATAAAGAAAGCATTTAGTTGGGGCATTGCTTATAGTTTCAGAGGGTGAGTCCATGATCACCATGGCAGGAAGCATGGCAGCATGCAGGCAGACATGTTGTTAGAGCAGTAGCTGAGAGCTCACATCTTATCCACAAGGTGGAGGCAGAGAGAGTGAGCAAGACTGGGCCTAGCTGGACTTCAAGTCCAGCTATAGTGGCTACACCCCCTCCAACAAGGCCACACCTCCTAATTCTTCTTAAACAGTCCACCACTGGGAACTAAACATTCAAATGTATGAGCCTGTGGTGCTCTACATGAGGGCTGTTCTCATTCAAACCACCACAGTGCATTAACAGGACTGTTTCCTGTGAGCACATTGGTGTGCATGCAACATCTCACTGCTCAAAACCATTTGCAGGGAAAGGTAAGTGCAGGTCTATGACTCTACAGATAAAAGTATTAAGACAAAAAGCGTTTGTGCAAACTCCAAGCAGATTTTTCAAACCTAGAAAAGAAAAGCCCTCCATTATGGGTTACATTCTTTAAAAAATAGCTAGAATAATTTGCTTTCATTTTTTAAGGTTTATTTTTAATTTTTAATTACTTATATATGTGTGGGGGGGTGCGTGTGTGAGTACAGGTGACTGGAGAAGCCAAAAGAGGACATTGGATCTCCTGAAGCTGGAGTTAGAAGCAGTTCAATAACTGAGCCATCTCTCTAGTCTCAAGTTTTGGATTTTGCTGATTTAAAAAAAAATCTATTTCACAATAGTAAAAAGAAGACCTGCTTTGAGTTTAGAAGAAGTAGAGATAGAAATTAAGAATGCAAACCACCTTTTTAATTTTATTATATTATTTTTTAGATTTATTTATTCTATTTTATGTATAGGAGAGTTTTACCTGCACATATGTATACATGTGCACCACGTGTGTGTGTGGTACCTGTGTAGGTCAGAAGAAGGCATCAGGTGACCTGGAACTGGAGCTACAGATTAATAACAGCCACCATGTAGGTCCTGGGAACTGAACCTGGGACTTAACCTCTGAGCCTCTCTCAGTCCCTAAATTTATTATTGTTATCATCATCATTAAATTCATCAGTCCTTCTTAAGGCTATAGAAAGCATTTGAATGCTCCCAATTTAGTAGTGACCAATTCATGTACGTCCCAAGTTATCAGTTTCACTATCAAAAGCTTTCCTTCTGAACTAACACAGGAGGTTCAGCCCAAGGCAGTGGCATTCCCTGAGAGTTTGCAGGACTCTTCAATCAAATGTGTCCCCTCTTCCTCCAGAGTGATGTAGACCTCACCACCCACAATCATCTCGCTGCTGCTCAGATCGCCGAGCAAAGCTTGTTATTCAGAAGAGTGTAAGCTTCAATCTGTCAAGTTAGGCAAATGGAAACCCAAGGAACAGCAGCAAAAAAATAAATAAATGGCAGTTGGGACTGAGGNGACAGTGAGAAGGGCTGCACCTGTGCGCAGACTCACTGTAAGATCAGTCCCAAAGGGTATCACAAGGCAGAAGGTCTGGTCAGTGGAAATGGTCTTAGCAAGTGAAAACAACTCCCAGCTACTCCTTGTAACTCTCCTTGACCCGGGTGGCTGTTGTGAGTCATATTGTCAGTTCCCAGGAAGGACAGGCCAAAGAGGTGGTGGGACTAGAATGACACACCTGGGACCCAAAGCCCTTTTGTCCCATGTGCCTCCTTCATGGAAGCTCGAGAGACGGAAGGTGTGGACAGCTGACTGTGGACCAGAGATGTGTAGGGAAATACCTGAGAAAACAGGCCATGCATACATACCTTGTATGCTACCACATTCCAGAGCTAGAGTCCCTGGATGCCACCAGCTCCTGGCTTTGTTTCTCACAGTCTCATGGCCTGACATGTGGCCTAGGGGTGCACAGCTTGGTGTAGAGCATAGCCCTGCTTCTCACCCAGCACTGTCAAGAGAACACAGGGCCTTTGTGCCTTGGGGTGCTGAGGCCACATGCCATTCGATTCCAGCGAGTCACTCTACCTTCCAGAGACTGTTTTCTTAAAAATAGGACACCAGGGCTCACCCTTTTCCCCATCTGAGAGTTTTGTTTGTTTTGTCTTTAAATATTAAGTGTCTCCTGTACTTTCTTTAAGAATCAGGCTGAAGAGGTGGCTCCGTGGTTAAGAGCATTTGGTGCTCTTCCAGAGGACTGTGGGTGGGTCATGAGTGGGCAAGGTTCAGATTGCCAGCACCCACATGGAGGCTCACAACCATCTGTAACTGCAGTTCCAGAGGATCCAACATCTTCTTCTGGTCTCTGTAGGCACTACATGCACATAGTACACACATTTACATTCAGGTAAAACACCCGTGCACATAAAATACAAATAAATAAATCTTTCTAAAAAAGTGTTTATAGCCACACATGGTGGTGTNTGCCTTTAATCCAGCACTCAGGTGGCAGAAGCAGGCAGATCTCTGTGAGTTCAAGACCAGCCTAGTTTACAAAGTGAGTTCCAGGACAGCTAGGGCTGTTACACAGAGAAACCCTGTCTTGAAATACAAAACAAAACAACAGNAACAAAACAAAAATTTTAAAAAAANTATTTGTGTCCTTGTGTATTTGTATGTTGTAAGGGTTTGTGTGCACAAGCCCAGAGGCCAGAGGACAACAACAGATATATTGGTCTATTACTCTGGATCATATTTCTTTGAGATAAAGATTGTCGCTGAACCTGAAACTGGACGTTTTTCAGCTAGGCTAACTGGCCAGCAAACCCCACCCCGCTTTCTGTTTCAGAGTCCCTGTCTACTCCTCCTCTCAATGCTGGAGTTACAGACTCAAATGGCTTCTACACGTGTGCTGGGGATCTGAATGTGGGTCCTCATGCTTGGGCAGCTAGCACCCCTATTCACTGCATCTCCCAGCCTCTGTATTCTCTTTTATTATCAAGGTACAAAGCAANGGCAGCAGACGTCTTTTAAAAGCTTAGTATTAAATATTACATATCTTTCCTCCTTTTAATTTTACATTACTTTGCAAAGAATAAAAATGAAAACTCAAGCNGTTTGAAGTGTAAGCGTAATTCAGTGATGAACCAGGCTATNTAAAAATCGGTTATTTTATTCTTCTTGCTGTGTAAGCCNATCAAGGCCCTAGAAAGATAAGGCCAGGNCATGATTGTTTTAGAAAAATGTGCAAAAAACAAACAAACAAACAAAAATTGCAAAGTAAGGATGGGACCAAGAAAGGAATATTTCCCTCAGGAAAAAACAACAAAAATGCCCAAGATTTCTGATGTGTCCTAGGTCACAGTTTTCCTGCTCCCAAATGGTTGGAGAATTGGGTAAAATCTCAAGGTGAGCTAGAGGGTCTTCTCTGTGAAGGACCAGTGGTTGCCTTGCTGAGATGGCGCCTGCTGAGGAAGGCNNGGCTGTGTTGACCACTGTCAACCTCCCCTCTGGGAACGGAATTGGGAAGTAAGCTAGCACTTGACTAGAACTAAATTCTTTAAAATACTTCTCATAAACAGATGTCTCAGAGTCTTCCTCTTGCTTCAGCAGAGAATTTATTTTTAAAAGATTCNTTTATTTTTATTTTGTGAATTCGTGTCTGTCTNCATGTGTGTACTACTTGCATGCCTGATGCCTTCAGAGGCCAGGAAAGGGGGTTGATTCTGAAGTTCTAGGTGGTTGTGAGCTGCCATGTGGCTGCTGGGAACCAAACCCACATCCTTTGCCAAAGCAGAAGGTGCTCTCAACCACTGAACATCTCTCCAGACCCAAAGAAGTTATTCTAAAAATCTCCTGCGATATTCTTCCTCCATCTTTCAGGTGGGAAGGTTAAAGAAGAGAGTCATCAGTACAAGCTACCTTCTGAGCCATAACAGAAACCAAACCCGGAAGTAGAGACCCATGGGAGTGGACACAAACTGCTACCAACACCAGGATGTGGAAAATCGGATGAGACTGGCACCATATGACAAGTTTTCCAGAAAAGACACACTGGGGAATTTGAACAGCATAAATGTAGATCCAGTGATGAATAACAAGGCCGTCTGGCCCACTAGTGTGGCCTTGACAAAGCTCTCATTGATAGTAAAGTGAATGGGGGGGGGGTCATAACTTCACTCAGGCCAAGTCCCATGAACATTCTTGAACAGAGTAGACACAAGATGTCAAACAGGGAAATAACTAGTTTTGTGGAGGGTGTTACTGTCTCAGCCTGCTGTTGTCTGCCAGTGCTTATGATTAATAAACATGTCCCACTACAATGATACAGAAGGGCAAATCCCATAACATAGAATTACAACAGTTGATGACCTGGGCCTGTGGAGAGCAGGGGACAAGTAGACCCACAGAACAAAGCTCCCCAGGATTAGAAAATAATCCCTGAAGAGTCTAGCACGGGGAAGCCGGAGAGGCTTTCTCTGAATGATAGGAGGTAGTGTGGAAGACCCAGGAGAAACTAAGGTAGATCATTGCACTCAAAA
The DNA here is from genome assembly GCA_001675575.1 of Neotoma lepida. Classification (NCBI taxonomy): domain Eukaryota; kingdom Metazoa; phylum Chordata; class Mammalia; order Rodentia; family Cricetidae; genus Neotoma; species Neotoma lepida. Next base: position 151,953 of record LZPO01117035.1, read on the forward strand.
AGAACAAACTCCAAACACCTTCTCACTGTGGGGTGTCTTTCTGTATGCTGAGAGTATATGTTGCTCCCATTGGCCAATAAATAAAGCTGCATTGGCCTATGGCAGGGCAGNGTGAGCCAGGTGGGAAAATCCAAGAGAGATTTGGTGTCCAATGTGGTAGCAAGAATTTNCACCCAAAACCTGAGGAAGATTTAAAAAAAAAGGTTCTAAAATGGAGCCAAGAACAACTTCATAGTTGTATCTCTCAAGCAAACTGTGATACAGAGACACTGCAGCTTTCGGGCTTGAGCTACAGTATGGTGAGTTCCTGCCACATACACAGAGGTGTCTCCAAACCACACAGCATGCTGTGTGGTAGATTTAGCTTTTGTTAGTTCAAAAAAAAAAAAAAAAAGGTTTCTGGGTTACACGCTGCTTGTTGGAGGCATAGACACACTGCTTCCTGGAGTTGGCAGTAGCTATACCTCTGTCATGTTAGNAAGCTGAGGTGGGTGGAGTCAGCAGCCAGGGCTGTGGCTTTTGTCCTAGCCATGCAAACTTAACAGTTCAAAATCTATCCTGGCCAGGAAAAGACTAGAGATTCACAATAAGGCAGATTCAGATGAAATAAAACTTTAAATGGTTTACAGTGTGTATAAAAATATGTGTAGGCTTGGAAGAGAGAGAAAAATAAATGTAGACAGTTATATAAAGAAATAAATAGTTTTAAAAATAAAGTCTTTAAAGAGACAATATGAATAATATAAAAGTTAAGCCACATAAGGATGAAAACTACACAAAGAATCGAGATACTGCTTATTATTATATTGTTTTAGGGATTTTTAACTGGAGAGAGACATTTGATTGTAAAGGCTGCTGAGTTAAACCAATATACATATTTTAAAGGTATCTTGACTTCAAAATTTGGGTCTAAGGATGTGTTGCTTAGGAAAAGACGTTCTACTTTTGTTTCCACAGACGATGAGAAGCTGTGGATTCCTTCCAGGTTAATATGGTTCCACCAAGGAAGACCCTCTGAGAGGTCTCCAGATGATCCAACATCCAGAACAGCTTCAAGNCAACTGGCTGAGATAATCCAGCCTCATAGACTACTCTAGTCAGGACAGATTAACAGCACCCCCACTCAGCAGGAAGTAGCCTAGAAAACTATGCCCATTTTCCCAAAAAAATGCATAATGGATGTTTGTCTTTATTTATGTATTGGTTACAAATTGTTATTGGTCATAGCCAATCTCTTTCTAAAAGAAAAAAGGGGGATATGATATAGATATGATAGGATGAAAGGGTAGATTATTGAATCTACTTTTAAAGAGCAACAACCATGTGGAGTTTATCTTCTTGGCAAAACTGGCCATTTGGGCAAGAAACTGCTCCTGGCTGGACTGTTTGATAATATGTTGTATAAACTGGACAAATAGGACTCATAGGAAAATGACCACTAAATTTTGCCAAAATAAGGCAAAATGATCNTTNAGTTTCCTGCTTCACAGAGAAGACTGCCAGATATTCTACAGGACACAGGGAAAAGTGACTGAGAGACTCTTGGCCTATAGGCTGAAGATGGNTGCCCCAANGTTGCAGAGGAACTTTGGATGACTGTCCAGGCAGCCNGCTTCTCTGTCATTTCTAGAATTATGGAAATTGCTTGTAATGTACTTCCTGTTTACTCAGGTAATATATTCTTCTGGAGTCTTTGATGGAGTTGAAGACTAGATAATTATAATTATAGCTTTCCTTAGTCATGATAAAAGATAAATTAAATAAAATTAAATAAATTAAATTAAATAAATATAGGGTAGATGATANNATATTTTCTTTAATTTTGCCAAATACAAATAGACTAGATATTGTAACTGTAATTCTTGCTTGATAACTGTTGTATTATATGTAATTTTACTATGTTAAAGTTAAAACCTTCCTGTCTGATTAGATAGAAAAGGGGAAGTGCTGTGGGATGTTTTTTGTATAGTGTGACTATGTATTGCTCCCATTGGTTAATAAATAAAGCTGCATTTGCCTNTGGCAGGGCAGGATGGAGCCAGGTGGGAAAATCCAAGAGAGATAGTGAAAGGAGAAAGGAGAGTAAAGGGAGATGCCAAACCACTATCCAAGGAGCAATATGTAATGGGACACAGGTGAAGTCATAGAACACNTGGCGATACATAGATTAATAGAAATGAGTTAATTTAAGATGAAAGAGCTAGCTGCCATAGGCCATACAGTTGGTAATTAATATAAGCTTCTGANTGATTATTTTATAAGTGGACTGCATGGTCGGGTGGGANCAGAGAAATTTCCGGCTACACCTTTTCCTTTAAAGAGGTCATAAAGTGCATGTTTAGTGTAAGCATGGGCAAGGTTCCAAAAGAGAAACAAGTCTATCAAAAAGACAAAAAGGTCCAGATGTTGCCACTTAATGTATGGATGTCCAAGATGCTTGAAGCAAGTCTGAAGGAGGGCACAGGTGAAGCCACTCAGGAAGCACATCACACAGGATGCATGCACTTCACACCATCATTTCTTCCGGAGGCCCTGCCATGTTTTCTCTTCTTCAGCTTTGGCTGGGTTGGCAGTTACCTGCGTGACTCCCCTTTCGGAGTTCCNATCAGCCAGCTCCACTATGTCAGTTTCTGTTACTGGCAGGAGCTCCATTGTTCTGTGTCATCATGTATTCTTTGTGGGGAGACAGCTGGCCAGNATCACAGCACCCTACAGCTGCCACTTGGGGAAAAGGTTGGAGTCTCTGAACTCCAAGGTCATAGATTCCCTGTGATGTAGGCAGGCTCCAGGGCAGGCTCTGCTGAGGGCCTCAGTGTGGGTGCTGCATCCTAAAACAGTAGAGGAAGCATNTGGCCTGGATCTCAGGAGTATTCCTGAACCCACCTACAAGGCACCTCATTGTACCAGAAGTTTTTGAAGCTCCAGAGAAACAATGACTATGACCACACATTGAATATGGCAGTCTTGGTTGTTGCTCATGTGTAAATGGACCTTTTCCATCCTGACTTTGGCCAATCCCAGATAACCGACTCAGAGGCTGAATATGAATTATAAATGATCAGCAGATAGCTCAGGCTTGTTACTAGCTATTACACTTAAATTAACCCATATTTCTAGTTATGCTTTGTCACATGGCTCATGGCTTGTTACCTCATTTTTTACATGTCTTGCTTACTTGGTGGCTGACTGGCATCTCTGCTGACTCCACCCTCCTTCTTCCCATCATTCTCAGTTTGGCTTTCCTGTCTAACTTCCTGCCCAGCTGCTGGCCTGTCAGCTTTTTATTTACCAGTGAGAGTAATACATATTCATAGTGTAAAAAGAATTATTCCATAGCATTTCCCCCTTTTTGTCTAATTAAAAAAGAAGGTTTTAACCTTAATATAGTAAAACTATATACNCCAAAACAGTTATTAAGGATTACAGTAACACTATCTAATTCACTTGCATTTGGCAAAATTAGAGAAAATACTTAATTATCTATCTTATCTTGGTGAGTCTAAAGTTTTGTATCTAATTTACTTTCTGTTATAACTAAGGAAAACTATAATTATAGCGATTTAGTCTTCAACTCCATCAAAGACCCCACAAGGGTGAAATGTTATTTAATAACAGGAACATCAGGCTCCCTGGACAGTCACCCAATGTTTAATTGTAATGTTGGGGCATTCAACTCTGGCCTACAGGCCTAGTATATCTGACAGACTTTCCCGTGGAGAAAGGACTTTGAAGGACTGTCCTACTTTGTCTTGGCAAAGTTCNGCATTTGTCTTTTTTGCATCCTCCTGGTCCAGTTTGGATAGTAACTGTCAGCCATTGAGGCAAGGGCAGTTTCTTTGCCCACATGGCTAGCTTTTGCCATAAAGAAAACAAACTCTATATGGAGTTTCTTCAATGCCCATTATCCTCTTTGAAGTAATTGGTGCTGCCAAGATCAGATGTGTCTCACTGTCAGGAAAAGTCTCAGTTCTTAAAACATTTCAAATGCCATATTCTGTAGGTCTTTGAAGTGTTTGAAGATTACCTATCTATCTGAAATATATCTNTGTNTGGCCTTGAAAATATACCTAACATGACTATAACTTTGCTATTATAGATGACTATTAATCTATATTTCTTAATAATATATTACATTTTTAAATGAGCTGCATAAACATAATACCATAAACAAAAGTAGAAATATACATGCAGTATAACAAAATTGACTTTAAATTCTATCAATAAACCAAAATCCATACCAATGTAAAATATGTAAGTTTAATAGTTGTTTTTTGGATTAAAGCAGATTCAATAATCTACCCTTTTATCCTATCACTTCTAAATCCCCTCTTTTTCTTTTTAGAATGAGATCCCTGAATCTAATCTCCTTTGTTTAGTTTTTTTCTTGACCATTACCAATAACAACTTATAAGCAACTTCCATTTAAATGATAATAAACATCCATAACCCATTTTTGGGGAATGTGGGCATAGTTCTCTAAACTACTTCCTGTTGATTGGGGCACTCATGATCTTTGGGGGACGCTGAGAAAATTTAGGATTATAGTCAAGTCCTGACTGGAGTATTCTATGAAGCTGGATCATCTCACCCAGCATCCTTGAAGCTATTCTGAATGCAGAATTCTGAGGAGANTGTAACAGAGACATTTTGAGATGTTGGATCACCTGGGCCATCTGTATNCAATTAGTATCTTGTCTCCTTGCTCTGAAATACATAAACTTTTAAAGGTAACACACATATCTGCATTAATACAAGTATAGACTGAGCATTGTACACAAAGATGATTTTTTTGTTATGTGTTTGAGCAGGTAAAATATACATCATGTATCTTGTAGTTCTTTTAGGTTTATTTCTTTATGTTTGTGGCCAGGATTTTCAGAGGGTCTTCCTTGATCAAACTTGATATTCTTTAACCTGGAATAAATCCACAGCTACTCATTTCCTGTGGAAATAAAAGCATAACCTCTCTCCCAAAGCAACATACCTTTTGACTTAAATTTTGAAGTCAAGATATTTTTAAAATATATAGTCTGGTTTAATCTAGCAGTTTTTATAATCCAGTGTCTCTTAGCAGCCAAAAAAATTCAAAGACAACACAATAACATACAGGATCCAG
>LZPO01117035.1:241350-253201 GCA_001675575.1 Neotoma lepida
TGCTTAGAAACTTCAGAAATCTAAAACTATTTATTATTTTAAAGTTGTCTTATTACTTTATGTGTATGGGTGTTTTGCCAGGACATATGTATGTGTACCACCTATGTGCAGTGCCCATGGAAATAAGAAGAGGGCATCAAGTCTGGATGGAATTACAGATGGTTGTGAGCTGCCGTGTGGACGACAGGAACCAAACCAGGGCTCTTTCTGCAGGAGCAGCAAGAGCTCTTAACCACTGAGCCGTGTCTCTAGTCCCTCACTACTTTCTTAATATTCGTGATACTCTTTCATGCCAAGAATCATCACTGGGAAAATCAAGGAGACGTGTTTTTAACCTCTAGGTTACATGTTCTTGTGCACTTTTAAGACTTCTTTCTTCAAATACATATGCCCATAGCTCAATCTGCACTATTCAGATGGTATGGGTTAAAGTCGATGTAACTGTCACTTCCTGTTTATCCATNTACTTCTCTGATACCTCTGTAGCATACAATACAACCTTATGACAGACAATGGTTCCATTCTGAGTTACAGACATTCATTGTAAAACAAGAGTGTATCAACAAACTAAGAAACCAGGTTTTGCAATGGTAGTCTTTATATCTGTTTGGAGAAGCTGGTCCATTAATAATATTCGAGAACTTTCCTTGNTGACCTGCATTCACAGTAAAAATAAAGAAACTCATTGTATGCCTATGGCTCCTGCAAGGGGAGCTGAAATTGCAAAACAGTGAAAAAGCAGCGTGTCTCACCTGACGATAGAGATTGTTGCTCAAGATGTTCTGGGCCTTTGCTCGCTTTACCGTCTACCTTATGTCACAGGTATTTATAATTGAACGTGCAGACAAAGTTCAGAACCAGGAGATCTAGTGCACTGGTCCCTGCTGCATTATACAAGATGCTATCCAGGAAGGGGAACACCAATTAACATTTCTTATTTTAACAGATACACATCTGTGTTAGCATTTACTAAAAACAATATAATTAGCAAAGGACATTTGTCACTTTATANTTATTCTTCCCTGAATCAGCTTTCTTTCTTATACAAACTCAAGTTTGAAAAGTGAGGGCACTTAAAAAAGGACAAATACTAATTAGCTGTAGTGTGGGTGAGGCTAACAACAATCCTGAGGGAGGCTCGGGAAGCCCTTAGGGCTGGAAAGACTGGGATTAAGTGACAGGGTTCTGGTTCCATTTCTNTCTCGAAGTATACTCCTTCAGCCAGGTCACACGTTCTTGGTCTCTTCTTATCTGTAGAGATGGTGAGGGTGGCTTGTAAAGCCACTCTTAGGTGGTGCTGTGTTCGCTTGTCAAAAGCCATTATGCAGAATGACAACCCCATAAAACAACAGGAGGTGTCCTAATCCTTAACACAAAGACTCCTACCTAAAGTAGTCAGGAAATCGGGGACCTAATGTGGNATTATCTTAAAGTTCAAACACTCTAGTAAGCCTTAGGAAGGTGGGGGATAACTTTGATTTTGTTTAGTCACGTTACTCTTTTATGCAGTGGCAAGGATGCCAGGTGCCTACGGTTTCTCTCATCAATACTGCAGCAAGACAGACAATTTAGTGTGCTATAGTCATATGTGNTACTGTTTTCCCTACATGAGAAGGGGAAAGCTGAATGTCCGTGATACAGCAGGTGGAGGATTTAAGCCGGTTTTTCACCCCCCAAAAACATAAAGACAAATATCAGATGGAGAAAAGACAGAGGAGCACTAGCCTGAGGTAAGAACAGCTACACGAGCTGGTGGCTTTAAGAGGACTTTAAATAGCAGATCTTGGTTTACATTTTCACCCCGAGAATAGAAACTGTAATCAGTTACCCATTTCCAAGGGTAATCAATTTTGAATCCAAATTAGCCTTACGTTCTTTTTACTAAGCAATCTTGTGTTAGTTCTCTTCCCAGTGGCTGGAGAATGGAAGTCCAACAGAACTCAGCTGTGTGCCAGAAATCTTTCAAGGCAGAAAATATCTACCAAGAAATATTTCCACTGTCATGTCTTCTGTTTTCTGAAATGATATTCATAACCTGAGAATCAAACCCCGAATGGGAGCCACCATCATTTTGTAGCCGGCCCCCAGGCTCTCGGTAGATGGTCTTCTACAAGGTTGTCTGTCTATCATTACTTCTGACCGAGTCTACAAAGCACTCAGATAACCAGGTTGGCTGAGGGAAAGGAGCATTTGATGGTGATTGTTAGTTCTATGAGTGTTTGTATTTTGGAAATTAACTAAGGACTTTCTTTATCTATTTGGAATACTTATCACACCTATTTAGTTCAATAAACAAATGAACAAATGCCAATAAAACCAATATAATCTACTTTTTGTGGAGATGATCTGCTTGCTAGGGAAAGAAAGCAGGAAGGGGGGAGGGGTGGAAGGCAGGAAGTGAGGGATGGAGAAAGAGGAAAAACCTGCTAGGGTGAAAAGCCTAAAAGACCAGGCTCGCAGAGCGTACAATATATACAGGAACGTAGAAATCAGCCCTCTGGAATACCAACTTCATTATCTGTTGCAATTTCCAAGGCCCTTTGAAAAATGCGGCTCCACAGTTCCTGGCTTTTTACATTCCTTGTTAAATATATCTACAGACACGATTGTTTCCGGGCACCCGGTTACAGTGAGTCTCTGGCAAGCTGTGAAGGGTGTGTACACCGTGGGCTGAACTCAGGTCATCACTGCTGACTCAGCCGCCGGCTCAGGATGGCAGTCAACCTCTGCCGGGTCTCATTTACCGAAAATGCTCGGCCCTTGGGAGGATATGGCTGGGGAAGGGCGGGCAGTCCAGAGCTGCTCACCTTCTTGAGCTTATCCGGGGCTGGGGAAGCAGTGGCTTTTGGCAGTCCATGCGGGCTGGTCGTGTTGGTGCCCCGTCCACAGTTCAGTCTCCCGCTGCTTCGCTCGCGGTGATTACTGACTGCGGTGGCAGGGTAGGTTAGGTTGCCCTTGTTGAGGGAACACGGTAAGCTTTCTCCATTCCTCCTGAGCTCCAGGAGCTGTTCTCTGGCTTGACTCAAAGCCTCTGTCAGTTCAAAGCGTTCTTCGCACTCTCTGCGCACTGTTTCCTGGAGAAAAGTGTTCTGAAAAGAGATGAGGAAAAAGCAACCCTGGCTTTAAACAGTTTGTGTAAGTGGAGACTGACAATTTAAATCAGAACTGAGCTGAAGGTCGGAGGCTGTATTCTCTGCCTCTTTAATACTCCGCCACATGAGACAGAGAAGTGAAAAATGGTGTGTGAGGGTGGAGAGAATGCTAACAGAAGGTTTTGTTCAATCCTTTGCCATATGTAAATGAAGTGGAATGACCTGCTCAGGGTTCCATAGATGGTATGGTGGGATTGGGGCAAAAATCCAGGCCCGCTAATGCTTACATCAGTGGGATTTGTACTTTCTTGCCTGTGTCTTAGACAGTATGTTCTGATACCCACTGAATAATATCTGTAAAGTCATCACATGTTATTTTATAATGAAGGTATAGGCCAATACCTGAAGCAAACTGGTAAAATTATGAGATTGAAAAGAATAATAATATAGTAGCCACAGCATTTAAACAGTAATATTAGTTATTTATCAGATGCTTTAATAGAACTTAAATATACAGATCTTGTGTCATTCTGTAGGGTATATCCCCAATAAAGAACATGTTATTTTAATTCCAGCAGAAATCTCTCATCAAGGTACTATAAGCTGTGATGGACAGCCTGTATTAGTCAACATCACCTTCCTGTGAAGACGATCTGGGGCAATTAACTTTAAGGAGAATACATTGATTTTTGGCTCATTGGTTCTGGAAGTAACAAGATCAGACATTCTCTTTGGGTTGAGTCCTGGAGNGGGTGGCGCATCATAGCAGGAGTGCATGGTGCAGCCAGTCAATAAACAGAGTGGGAAAGCCTGCCAGGATCCCACCACGTGCTTCCACTACACACCTCCAGAGGTGCAAGGTCTTCCCACAAGGCCAACATCTCAAAGACCCCAACACTTCCCACAGCACCATCTGGGGTAATCGTTCAACACACAGGCCAGTGGGATCCTCAGTGTTCAAACTATATCACACAGCCTTTTACTGAAGAAGTTTGCAGCCTCATTAGGTTGAACAGAACTGACTTCTATGTATCTAGTGGAATCTGAACCCAAGAGTGGATGCTAAAGGTTTTAATAAGGATGGACTTTTTGATAGAATAATCTGGAGAAAATGGAATCTCACACAAGAGGGATATATTGAAACAGATGTAAGCTTTAAATGTGATTGGATTAGATATCATTAAGGCTCCATCAAAGTCTGAGAGTCTGTCTTTTTCTTTAGCCAAGGAATTCTCCATTTTCACATATGGAGTTCATGATGGCTCAAAGTTCATATGGCTCAAAAGCCATAATAAACATTAGGTCTTGGATCTTCCCAGTGTCCAGATATTGCAAAATGCCATCCTCAGGCATAATATGGCCATCTTAATCAGAGCAACTGTGATTACCCACACTAGACCCTAACAAAAGATCACCTATGGTCAAAGAAGGAGGGAGTAAGGCAGGTCATCAGATGCTCACCTGAGACTCCATCCACTCCCTCCTGTCTCCCTCTCACCCCATTAATTCTGTAAATAATTCTGCTCCAGATGTCCATGGGCTCAGGAGATGCTGGAGTATATAGTAGGCAGAAGATTAACTGAAGTGTGTGTGTGTGTGTGTGTGTGTGTGTGTGTGTGTGTGTGTGTGTTCACTCCATGTATGAAGATTTTGGGAAGTTGTCCCCACACTGGAGTAGAACTTTTTGGAGATGCAGCTGTTTTGGGGTTACCTATGCTCCTGCTAACAACACCATACCCATGTTCCTGCAAGTAAGCCCAACAGAACCCAGCAAGCTGGGTTTGAATGGAACTGTTCATTTGATATGTCATTGGTGGCCTATCTTAGGTGAAGAGGTGTTTGTTCAGGTCTCCGCAAGAAAATGTTGCAACACCTGACATTGCAGACCAACGGGACTGCAAATGGTGTGGGGGAGATGTTGCTAGGGAGATGGTTCTGTCACTATGTGGTTGCTATACAATTATGAGGACTTGAACTCAGTTCCCTAGCACCCATGGAAGAGTCAGGGATGGCAAAACATGTCTCGAATCCTAGTGCTGGGAAGGCGAAGACAGGAGGATTGCTAGGGGCTTTGGGGCCAGCTGGTCTCCCTGAACTGGTGACATCCAGGTTCAATAAGAGACCCTGTCTCAAAAAAATAAGGTATAGAGTGATGAAGGAAAACATCCAGCATCGACTTCTGGACCAGATGGCTTCCATGCGTGCGCGTGCACGCACACACACAAACACACACACACACACACACACACACACACACACACACACATACATGCATGCACGCACGATGAAAAATCAGTCATTCAAAGTGGTGTCTTAAAAACAAACACACTTGAAGTTATTGTGCTCTAGGAATTACCAGTCAGGTTAGCTTGTATAGCCAAGGCATTTTTAAGTCTGACTCTTTGTGGAAAACATCCCCCCTAAGGCTTTACTGACTAATCTGCCATTAGTGGAACTAAATGAGAAATCATCAGGCTAGGGTGCATCTTCCTATTTGAGTTTCTAGTGATTATGGGCAGAACTTTACTAATTTACAAATTTGGTAATTAAAATATAATATGGGCTGAGTATAGTGGCACACTCCTTTAATCTCAGCACTAGAGAGGCAGAAGCAGGCGGATCTCTGTGAGTTCAAGGACAGCCAGGACAACATAGAGAAACCCTACCTCAAAAAAACCAAAACCAGCAACAACAAAAAGACTGTGGAACAATTCCAGATTAGCATAGTAATTTTTATTAAAGCCATTAGAATGTCTGGGTCGAAGGTCCTCATTTATATTTATAGTACATACACACATGATCCCCATTCACATATATTTTTTTAAAGCCACTGGTCAATTATTTGCTTCTGCTTGTTTTTAGTTTTGAGAGGAGTTGGGAACTACTGACATGGCTTTGTCATCTGGCCCTCATTAACTCTCCCTGAACACTGGTTGGAAGTCGGGGTGGGGGAAGTATCAAGCTGCTTATGAGGAAGATTAATAAGGTGCTGTGTGAAGGCCATCACATTTACTGCTCTTGATATATTTACCAAAAAGACACAGAAGCGGGGATTGGTTACATAACTTTCTGAGAGCCCCTCAGCCTGTGAGTGGTAGAACCCTTCCACCTCCTAGCCCTGTGCCTGTGTGAAGAGTCTACTTCATTATGGCAAGCATACATGTGCCATTTCATGTCTAGGACATCAAGGTGCTGAAAACTTGGTAAGACATTTTCACCTGATTTTCCCAAGAATTCTAAACTCTATTAATCTTTCTTTTAAAAAGAAAGAGCTCACTATGTTATCTATTTACAGTATTTATCTATATATACAGTCTATCCATACACATTACTTATCTATATATGCAGTAAGCTAGTGAAATGTATAGAGGTAATAAAATTTAAATGGTTTTCACTTAATTAGTATAAAATACCCCTGCTTAAGAAAACTTTGAGAAGGAGTCAGTTTTCTAGAAACATAAAAACTATGGGTAGCAACGAACAATAAGGTAAACAAATCAGTGGTCCAGAGGACAGGTGCAATAATATGAAAAGATAAAGTGATGGGGTGGTGACAGGAACTCTCATTAAAGAAAATAAAATTCAATCAATCCACTAAACTTGAATTGGAGCCCCCAAGAAAGTAATACTCTACAGAAAACACACCCAAGGCAAGTCTCTCAAAAAATGGTTTCAGGCAAGTGACAACGGGGAATGGAAAGGTAGAGTGACGGGAAGACATCCCCAAGAGCAGATGCAGCTGGAGCATGGTGCCAGCAGACTCCAGGCTGTGCTTTCTGGCCTGAACCATCCATGGAGTTCTCAGATTGCACACTCCAACTCCTCCTGGATACAGTCCAGCTGANAGGACTGGGGACAGGGAGAGGGCTGACTCTCAGTGTGAGGCCAACCACTCTGCAACTCATCCTCCAAGGCTGTTAGCTTTCAGAACAAAGGATGAATTCTCTTTTTACTATTTCCCAAACCAGGAGGACCTCTGAACTGAAAACAGGATCCACAGTTGGGACTTTTATCTGTGCCAAAATCACGATGATTTCTTAGATGGATATCCTAATACCTTCCTTTTCTCTGCTGACATCACAACTATTTTCCCTAAATTGACACTACAACACAAGTAGTTTAGGTGTTATAATTTATGCAGTCATAGTGTAAAATGTGGAAACAGAGCATTTGAAAGTTTAGGAAGTAGCTATTTCAGGAGTGGAGTGTGCCAGTGCGATGAAGGCACATGTGGATGTGACCAGAGTCAGTAGACACATTAGTGGAAAATTCCATCATGGCCTACGGTTATATTGTTTTCAGCAATTAGGCAAGAAGTGTCGGCTGTTCGCATTCTTTTTGTTTGTTTTGTTTTGGGGACAGGGTCTCACTATACAGTTCTGGCTGTCCTGGAACTCACTATGTAGACCAAGTTGGACTGTATCCCACAGAGATCCTCCTGCCTCTACCTCCCAAGTGCTGGGACTAAAGGCATGCTTTACTATACCTGGCTGTTGCAGACTTTTAATATGTATTTTTACTGAATGACATGAAAAACACACATGATAGAATAAGCTTGAAGAGGCTGAAAATTAACAGTAAACATGAAAATAATCAACGAAGCCACTGTCCTCTATATGTCTTAGATAACATTATCTTGGGCCACCTTTTACCATAACATGGTAAAGAAAAATCACTGGACTGCAACAGAACTGGAAGTCAGAATGAAATGGCTGGCATGCACCAAGTGAAGAANGGAAAGTGGGGATTTCCAAACAGAGGCAGCAGCAGGAGAGACACATCCAGGCATGGAACATGGCTGCTTGAAGACTCAGCTTGTAAACAAAGAAGAGACTAGCACTGAGGTAGGAAGAAGTGAACAAGTTAGATGAGGAGAACTTTGGCAACCTGTTATCACTGGAGTTCTTACTTGGCTCTGAGAGGGCCAGCTGGATCATGGGAAGATATTTCAAGCCGGGCACTGGCACAATTACATTGGCACGAAATGAAGCTCTCTCTGCCAGCTTTGTGAAAGACATCGTACAGTGAGGCAGGGAACAAGGCTGGGGACAGAGGATAAGAGAGGCTCAGAGTTTTCCTGGAGGGTTAGTGTGGCCTAGGGAAGGAAGAATTACTGCTCCTGGGCCTAAAGCCCACCCATTGATTGTTGAGCACTGTCTACTGCTGCCTCAAAACTCTCAAATAAAGGCTGCTTCAGCTGGACTTAAAATAATTAATTGCTAAACTGTACTCCCACAGAGCAGGTAAGTATAAAATTGAAAATGTAAATTAGCTCACCATCTACTTTAACTTTCTAATATTAGAAGTGGCCAATTCCCCACTTTTTGAAATGTAAGAGCAGTTTTATATTTATTTCATTTTTACGCTTAGAGATATCTGAGTGTTTTTCAGTTCTAAACACAGAGAAGAAGCAAGAGAAAGTTTGCTGAGTGACCTGATCATTCTGAAGGTGAGAACCCTGCTTGTGGTGCTTCAGAATCAGCTGTATTTGGCATAGTTGGGTGGGGGAAGGTATGCCAGGAAAGAAGTCTTCACTGAAGAATAAGCACAGATGGTGTGGTTCATGTTTTACACTAATGAGGCCCTGACCAGTCATGAAATGATAGATGACACCATTTCTACCAACTCTAACCAGATAGAACCCAGGAAAGTGGGTGGCCAGCCAGCTCGGGGGGTGCGCAATTGAGGTGAAAGGAAGTTCTGTGGAAACTAAGAAGATGCATACGGGTTAGCCAAAGATGCGCCCAGCTCCCATGCAGCTAGTCTGTTCAACCGAAAACACTGCAGAAAAACAAAGAAAATGGCTTTTTGATAAAATAGGAATGAGAAACTAAATAAAATTTTAGAAAAGAAGATGAATTTTCAGGTAAATTGCATTAAAATTATATATTAATGCTTCCAAGCACAATAAAACCAACTATCGTAGGCTTATCAGAATAAAAGCCATAGAAATGACAAAATCCCTCAGAATAATAGCCTTCAAGAACCAAGTTTTCAAGATGAGGGAGAAGAGTCTAAAGACTCGTTATTTAGGATTTCCTCTTCTAAGTCAACAATCAAGCTTAGTATCTTGTCACCATTAATGATGTACAACAAAGCAATGCCTCCCTATTTCTTCCCAGTGTCTACCTATGCTCCTTAGCCAAATTCTTGGGTTCTCAGTTCATCTGTCCCTGCTCTCAGGCAGCGAAGCCTAAGCATGACCCTTAAAAGCTTTACTCTTTGAAAGAGAAACTGATGCTGTAATTTTATCATGTGTCCTTTTGATTTGCATTTCCCTGATGGCTAAGGATGTTGAACATCTCCTTAAATGTTTTTCAGCCATTTGAGATTCTTCTGTTGAGAATACTCTATTTAGATCTGTACCACATTTTAAAAATTGGATTATTTGGTTTGTTGATATCTAGTTTCTTGAGTTCTTTATATATTTTGGAAACCAGCCCTCTGTTGGATATGGGGTTGGTGAAGATACTTTCCCATTCTGTAGGCTGCCGTTTTGTCCTATTGACCGTGTCCTTTGTCTTACAGAAACTTTTCAGTTTCATGAGGTCCCATTTATTAAGTGTTGCTCTTAGTGTTTGCACTATTGGTGACTGACCTAGGCACTCTGCACATATGTTACAGTTGTGTAGTTTGGCTCTTGTGGGACTCCTTTCAGTGGGAGTAGGGGCTGTTTCCGCCTCTTTTACTGGCTTTTGGGACCCTACTCCTCATACTGGGTTGCCTTGTCCAGCCTTAATACATGGGGAGGTGTTTAGTCTTATGGCAACTTGATATGCCATGTTTTGTTGATACTTATGGGAGACCTGCTCTTTCCTAAACAGAAACAGAGGAGGAGTAGATTGGGGGGTGGGGTGGGGGAAAGAGACTAGAAGGAGAGGAGGGGGAGGAAACTGTGACAGGGGTGTAAAATAAATAAATTAAAAATATATTTTTATGATGTGTCAAGGTTGAGGGTCACTTGTTGATAATTTACTAACTGGCCTTGAGTTTCTCATTCTCCTACACAGAATTACTAGAGAGGAACATGCCATTTTCTCTATATCAATTACATATGCTTTTGAAGTAAACACATACTTCCAAACTAGGGAAATCCCTTTGAAAATGAGGTATTTGTGCTTGCAAATGCTATGTATGCACAAAATTCCATCTTACAGTTTACATAGATCCATCGTCACCAAAACGTTTTATCAAACTTTCCTACACAAAGTTTTTGAAGCAGATTTGATACTTGGAAATAGTTTTAGATATCAAAAGGTTTAAGATCATCTATGATCCCAATATTTAGGAAGTTACATAAGATCCCTACTCAGTTCCTCCTGCCCAAAGGTCACCACTGTGCTAATAGATTGGAGACAAATTCTCCTTGCCTCTTCCCTGCCGTATCCTGAGGCTGCAGCACATAGCAGTGACCTGAATTTTCTTTTCTCATTTTTTAAGCAAAAGCAAACACAGGATGGGAAGGCAAAGCGCCTAACAATAAAAACAGGTGTGTGGATGCAAATACAGATCGACAATCCTTCAGCGACAATTTTGACATTCGAATGCTCTGAAAAGGAAAACATTTCAAGTCAACATATTTGGTGACTAAATCTGGCTGGGCTAATTATGTATACTTGTTTCTGGTTACTGTCCTTTATATTAAATACAGTCCTAAAATATTATGTGGTCTTTGTCTGTTTATGTTTAAAATTGAGTTCCCCATATGACACATGTGTGTCTGGATAGGGCTATTGGCTAGGATACTTTTGGGTAAGTAGACTGGACATGGATACAGTCACTGTCTTGGATACCCCGATGGCCAGTATACATGCGTCTTTTCTTCGGCAGTAGATCATTTCATGAGAGACGGTTCTTCTAATTTCTTGGTTACTTACATATAAACTTGTTGTCTGCTCTCTGGGAAAGGAGTTTGTGATGAGGACTGGGATGTTTCCCATACAGACCTTCACTACTGTTCTTCTGTCCCATGCTCTGATCTCACATATGGTGTATTTCTCATTCAGTTCAGCTAGAAAGAAAACCTGAGGTTTCTTTCCAGGCAGGTGGGTAGTGATACTGGGGAACAGTGGGTCCCTGAGAATCTATCTGCTCCTTTCACTCCCCATCAGTCCCGTTTTTGGCTGCATTCTTTGATCCTTTCTTCAGGAGTGNNTTGTGTTTCCNTTTCCTCAGCCTACACTGTACATGCAATTAGGTTTCTCCTTTGGGATCCCCTCACCCACAATGAGCACTAGGTTTCAATATGCCATACTTTGCCAAATCCATTGTCTCTCTTGCATTTGCTTTCCATTTTCCAAAATTTTATCTTTTTCATCAGGTGTCAACTCTTCCCTTGTTTCTTTGCCCTCACGGATTTATTCAGATCTTTTATTTCTTACAATTTCATGACAAAGCAGTGAAGTTAAGATAAACACACTCATTCCATTCTCCATATTTAACTAAGAGCACTGCTTCTTATTTTTGAATATTTTAACTACCATTAGATGGGCTACAAGAACTGCAGAATTTGAAACTTCTGCTCCTCTTCCTTGCTTGTCTATGGTCTTAAAACAACAAAAAGATTGAGCTTTCTATTTCTATTTCCTTTGGATGTACTTTTTAAAAATTATACTCTTCCTCTAGATCACAAGATCAGAAGGAGGCTCTTACATTGGGCCATGCTGTCTTGATAGAATTCATGTGGTGATGGGAATGTCTTTCTAAAAATATGTTGCTCTGATTGGTTGATAAATAAAGCTGTTTGGCCAATGGTGAGG
>LZPO01117035.1:253367-281105 GCA_001675575.1 Neotoma lepida
CGAGAAGCCTGCCAGGGCCATAGTTTAAAAATGATATAAGCCTCTGTGTGTTTATTTGGGTCTAAGCGGGCCGTGGGAGCCGGGCAGGGGAACCGGACAAACATTGGTCTACAATGTGGAACTCACATGAGGGGACCACTGGTACCAAAAATACATGACCCATTTTACTTTGGCTTTAACAACAATGTGCTACTTGCTAACATTAACCTCCTGCTCTCTTTTCTGTTTTCAGTGTTCTAGTTTTTTAGTGTGTGTGTCTTTTCCCCAATAAGAGCTTTTTGGAGTCTTGTTCAAATTTACATTTCCAGTAGTTCTATTTTCCATATCCGAGTCTTCTGAGTTACTGCACCTTCTTACTGTTCTGCCTTATGTTATTGTTGTCACTTCCCCAGGCACTACACTGAGGAAGGCCCAGTCTGCCTTTCAGAGGCTCAGCCTCCTTCTTACCCTTTCTACAGTTAAAAACAAATTCCACTCACTCTTTGGCCTCTTCAAAGAGAATAGGACTTTTCTCCCCTTAATTAGCTTCCTTAGGAGAACACTAATTTAACCTCATTCTAATGGGAGTTTTTTCCTCCAAGTAATTACAGTTTTAAATTCTTCAGAATCTAAGGAACTTAAAGTATTTACAGAACATGGTTAAAAACACACAGAACTTTTCATTTTATATGACTATTTACAGCTCACATTCTCTCTGCTCATAAATCCTATCACTTTCGTTGGCTCATTTCCTATTTNATAAGCATATTTTGGACATTGGCTTGTTTAGCCAGAGAAACAACCTTAGTTATTTACTTATACTTCAGTTTCCATTATTTAACTTGAGGTGATAATTTGGTAATCTCTGATGGAAAAAAACTCAGTCTACTTGTCCCTCCTCTGAAAGGAAATTGCTTCCCCCCACCATATTTTTCATTAGCTTTATTTTATAAACAATACTTTCTCCCTTCTAGTAATGATTCATTTCTATGTAACTAATATCTAACTTAATACTAACCTAATATCTTTCTACCTTTCAGAAGTCTACATTTTGTTTTGTTTTTAAATATTTTATTTTACGTGTGTGTGTGTGTGTGTGTGCCTGAATGTATGTTTGTGCCCTGTGTGTAAGAGTCCTTGGGGGTCAAAAGAGGCATCAGATCCCCTGGAACTGGAGTTATGGACAGTCGTGAGCTGCCATTTGGTCTGGGAATTGACCCAGGTCACCAACAACAATTGCTCTTTACTGCGGAGCAATCTCTCCAGTCCCAGAAGTCCACATTATAAAAAGTAAAACCTGTCTTAAAGGTGACTTCCTTTCACAACTAGGAGCAAGATGAGATGAGCTCTCCTTAGCTCTCTTATCTATAAAGAAATCCACTCTTCACTTTCATTTTTGCTAACATCACCTCAAGAGGGTGTGGTTAGAAGATGTAAGTGTTAGACTCCTATGTTTGAATACTTGGTTTCTAGTTGGTGGAACTTTGTTTGAGAAGGATGAGGAGGTGTGGCCTAGTTGGAGAAGGAAGATGTGTCACTGGGGGTGTGCTCTGAGGTTTCAAAAGACTGGCCCCATTCCCAGTGTCTCTCTCTGCCTCTTGCTTGTAAATCAAGATCTGAGCCCTCAGCTGCTGCTCCAGCCTTCCAGCTCCACACCCTTGCCCCACCATCACAAGCTCTACTCCTCTAGAAGTGTCAGCACGACTAAACTTTTTCTTTTATAAACTGCTTTGGTCCTGGTGTTTTATCACAGCAATAGAAAAGTAACAAATACAGAAGCTTTTGATGGCCCCAGGACCCCACTCTCCTAATAATCACATCTTGATGTCTGGTTTACCTTGCATGTAGGCTGGACTCACTGGCTCATTTGGAATGAAGAGAATACAAAGAAAGCTGTGAGATGTCACTTCTAGGTTATCTGAGGGCTGTGGCTTCTGTCTTACATTATGACTTGGCACCCTTTCTCTACCTGTCCTGAGGGAAGTCAGCAGACAGTGTGAGCTCTTTTCTGAAGAGGCCCAGGTAGCATGGAATTGAGGATGCCTCTGGCCAACAGCCACAGGTTCTCCATTAACAGCTCATGAGAATATCAACCTGTTAATANAACTGCTCATTCGAGCAGGCTAGCAGCCCAGCCTCTCTCAGCTAAGCTTCTAGCTGAGACTGTTGCCTCATGGACATCCTCACACCAAGCTCATAGGAGACCCTGAACCACAGACACCCAGTTAAACTACAACAGCTTCCTGATCCACAGAAATAAGATACTGAGGGGCTAGAGAGATGTCTGAATGGTTAGGGTGCTTTCTGTACAACCATGAGGACTTGAGTTTGTACCCTAGAACACATGTAATAAGCTAGGTGTCCTGCACCTAGCTCTGTGGGTGGCAGAGACAGGAGGATGGCTGGGGCTAGTTGGCCTAGCTAAGAAACTGAGAACCCCAGATTCAGGAAGAGATTCTGTCTCAGATAGGCTACGAATGACAGAGAAGGACACCTGATACCCTCTTCTGACTTCCACTGGTGAACACAGTTGTACACATAAGCACCTATGTGCATATACTCACATAGACACATATGCACACATAAATATAAATACATACATCTTTCAAAAAGAAATGAGACAATGAATTCTTATAGTTTGAAGTCACTGGCTTTGGGGGTAATTTGTCAAGTAGTGCTAAATTATAGGCTCTTAAGGTAGGGTGCCTCTACCTTTCAGTTTAAGTTTTTCGTCTGATAAATTTCTGTACAGGTCATTCTTTATTCTCTGTGTTATGTTAATTCAGTTATTTCACTCAAGGCTTGCTTTAACATTTCCCAGAAGGTAGGAAGTGGCAGCTACCATTTTGTTCATAATTACACTGAATCTTATCTAGCACAGTCCCTAGCATCTACATAGATGATAATTTACATTTTTTTAATTTGACCTTTTCCCCTTTCTATTTGTCCCCTGGCCGAGGCACCTCTTATTTGGGACCCAGATTTGCTAGTCCAGTGGCATGGCCTTTCTCTCCTTGAGCGCCCTTCTCTCCACAGGGATGTCAATATGGACCCACTAGAAGCGAATCAGCGGTGCTCTTTCCTCAGTTTCTCCAGTGTGTTCCTATTCCTTTCCTAACTGCCTGAGCTGCTGTCCTCCTACATGAGACCATCACCCTTGAGTGACCATCACCCAACCCTATGGTGGCCCCTTCCTCCCCCAGCCCAAGCCAGACGTATTTATTAGTTTGGTGTTTTGTGTTTATTTGCTTTGTTTTTGTTCATTTTTAGAGTAAAAGCAAGTGATGGAGACTACAGGGTAGTGTGGGCTATCCTGAGGTTATCCTGAAATCCATAATCGGAATCACTCCTGGAAGAGTGGTTCTTTCTGGAAAAGGAACTTTTGTCCCACAGAGATTCACATTTGAGTCCTGGCTCCTTCATTGTGTGAGCCTGTGAAACTATCCACATTTGTCAGTCCATTCCTCACTGGGGGCATGTAAATAACGGCTGCTTTGTAAGGTCGGGTGTTGGTCTTATTTAAGTTTATCCATCCCATAGTTCATCTTTATGACTCTATGTAAGAGTTTCATTTCAAATTTATAATGATGACATAAGCTTTCAATTTTGGCTGGTAATTTAAATATAGCAAGAAAATCATGTTTATTGTTACTCTCTGGTATTATTGCTAGCATTTTCCATTTACTTCTTTATTAAGATGCCAGTGAGGCCCACAAAAACCTTACTTCTCAACTAGAATTCAAAACTGTCCATTTGTCTTTATACGCTATATTATCATAAACCAAATCAAATATTACAATTGTTACACTATTTCTAAACTGTTTAGCAGCTCATAAATAATCCAGAGATAAAAATTTCTCAATAAAAATGATTCTACTTCAGTTTCAAAAACACTGCTGAATTAACTGTGCACACATAAGATCGAAGACTCAAGCATGTAAGCTGCCTTAGAAGTTCAGACCGGCAGAGCTGTAAACATGAAAGTCAAATTATCTTTATATTGTCCATATTTTTTAACATAAGCAGCATGTGCTCTGAAAATTGACAAAGATTTAATGATAAAGCAAATAAGATGTCATCTGTAGAGACCCCTAGTCTTGGAGCTTTTAAGTGATCATTTGCAACACAGACCTGATTCACAGAAAGGGCTCAGACATAATGGGACATCTACGTCTGGACACCGGCCCTGGCTCACAGAACTTGGTGGAAGAGGGAGCAGAAAGAGTCTAAGACGCAGGACTAGGGGTTCTTGCATGACATGACATAAGTACAAGACCCTTGTACTTATGGACTCAGAGGCTGAAGCTGCCTGTACAAGAGCCACACAAGATCAAGCCAGTCAACACTCCAGCGCAGGACAGGTTCATAAGCCTCCTGCCCCTAGCTGGGAAGCAATGGTGACAGCTGATGGCTGCTAGGGGAAAAGAGAGTCAGTTTTCTTTAGGGGTGTGGCCCCTGGCAGATGGACTGTGTCCCAGTGGATGGCTGCACACCCATGTGTATATGGACAGCGCTAATTGGGTTGTTACTAAAAAAACAACAATAAACATCAAGTTGGGAAGAGGACATGGGGGAATTACCGGGGAGCCGAAAGAAGGGAAGGGATGTGTATGACGATGACGGACACATCCATGGTGTGCATGTGTGAGATTCTCAAAGAGTAAAGGATATTTAAAAATAAGAGAACTGTCCCACAGAGGCTAAGGGATGCTATGGAGCCAGGGGGACTCTCTCCTTGACCCCCCAACTGCCTGTCTCATGTGTGTCAGTCTGTCTGCTTTTTGAATGGCCATGCTCTTCACTGAGGGCTGGGTCATCTGCCTCCTACCTCTTCCTGTGACTGGCTAAACTGCTGCAGCAGCTGTGTTTGGGCCAGCTTTACTCTTTCCAGTTCGTCTGACTTCTCTTTCATTTCCTTCTTCAAGTCTGCTGAAACTGAATCACTGTGGCCCGTTTCCTGCTTCAAGCGACACTCCAATTCTGCAACCAGACTTTTCAGGTCTTCAATCTCTTTTTTCTTTGACTCGGACTCTTCAGTGTAGTGAGCGTGGGATCGGTTGAGCTTTTCTTGGAGAGAGTCCACTTTCAGCCTCAGGTCTTTAGTAGCGCCTGCGATTAGGTCATCGATCTGTAAGATAAATTGCACGTTAGTTTACAGACAACTGTTTCCAAGGAACTGCAGAGCTCTTCCTGTTGTTAAGAAGTTTCTTCTAATAGACCAGTGTGCTTTTCTAACCAATGAAAAGCAAATTCTATGAGATATGTAGGCCTTAACATAGTTTTTAAGTCAACACAGACTTTTATTTATTTTCTCCTAAAATGGTATCCCGCTAACTATTTGGGCACACTTGGAAATAAATCTCTGTGACTGTATCAAGCTGCCAAAGGTAACTCAATTTCTCACAAACAGATGGGAGAGGGCTTGGCTGGACTCGGGGACCTCCAAGTGCCTGCCTGATGTTTGGAGACACAGAATGAGAGCGCCACAGTTGTACACCACTCATATCAAAACAGCAAGTTTGCCTTTGACATAGTTTTTTCTTTCTTATATATTGGATAGACATTAGCTCTGTCTTCTACAGCACCTGCCCCTCCCACTTCTTGTGATCACCGATATTCTGGATTGTTCTATAGTGGTGACAGTAAATGTTTTTTAAAAATTCCCCTGGGTTAGATCTATATCTAATTTCGATGATGAGATCCCTTTGCCACTACTGCTAATCTGCTACCACTGATGACTGAGCAGGGAAGAGACATGCTTAGTAGGCTCTGGAAAGCCAGGCCTGGCTACAGAGCATTGCCAATTCAACCAATACAGCTGAAGAAGTAAGTATTAAATTTGAATGACTTGAACTGAAGGATAAGTAGCCACTAAGTCTGTCATTATGGCAGTTGTGGAGAATACCAGGACAGGGCACAAACGTGCTGCTCCTCACACAAGAACATGAGACAACAACTCAGGGAACCTTCTGCTCAAAGAATGCAGTCTTTAGAAGGGAAAAGACTGTTCTTTCTCCTTAAAACACAGAAAGTTGAGCTTGGTGGCTCACTCCNGGCTAGCAGCCCAGCCTCTCTCAGCTAAGCTTCTAGCTGAGACTGTTGCCTCATGGACATCCTCACACCAAGCTCATAGGAGACCCTGAACCACAGACACCCAGTTAAACTACAACAGCTTCCTGATCCACAGAAATAAGATACTGAGGGGCTAGAGAGATGTCTGAATGGTTAGGGTGCTTTCTGTACAACCATGAGGACTTGAGTTTGTACCCTAGAACACATGTAATAAGCTAGGTGTCCTGCACCTAGCTCTGTGGGTGGCAGAGACAGGAGGATGGCTGGGGCTAGTTGGCCTAGCTAAGAAACTGAGAACCCCAGATTCAGGAAGAGATTCTGTCTCAGATAGGCTACGAATGACAGAGAAGGACACCTGATACCCTCTTCTGACTTCCACTGGTGAACACAGTTGTACACATAAGCACCTATGTGCATATACTCACATAGACACATATGCACACATAAATATAAATACATACATCTTTCAAAAAGAAATGAGACAATGAATTCTTATAGTTTGAAGTCACTGGCTTTGGGGGTAATTTGTCAAGTAGTGCTAAATTATAGGCTCTTAAGGTAGGGTGCCTCTACCTTTCAGTTTAAGTTTTTCGTCTGATAAATTTCTGTACAGGTCATTCTTTATTCTCTGTGTTATGTTAATTCAGTTATTTCACTCAAGGCTTGCTTTAACATTTCCCAGAAGGTAGGAAGTGGCAGCTACCATTTTGTTCATAATTACACTGAATCTTATCTAGCACAGTCCCTAGCATCTACATAGATGATAATTTACATTTTTTTAATTTGACCTTTTCCCCTTTCTATTTGTCCCCTGGCCGAGGCACCTCTTATTTGGGACCCAGATTTGCTAGTCCAGTGGCATGGCCTTTCTCTCCTTGAGCGCCCTTCTCTCCACAGGGATGTCAATATGGACCCACTAGAAGCGAATCAGCGGTGCTCTTTCCTCAGTTTCTCCAGTGTGTTCCTATTCCTTTCCTAACTGCCTGAGCTGCTGTCCTCCTACATGAGACCATCACCCTTGAGTGACCATCACCCAACCCTATGGTGGCCCCTTCCTCCCCCAGCCCAAGCCAGACGTATTTATTAGTTTGGTGTTTTGTGTTTATTTGCTTTGTTTTTGTTCATTTTTAGAGTAAAAGCAAGTGATGGAGACTACAGGGTAGTGTGGGCTATCCTGAGGTTATCCTGAAATCCATAATCGGAATCACTCCTGGAAGAGTGGTTCTTTCTGGAAAAGGAACTTTTGTCCCACAGAGATTCACATTTGAGTCCTGGCTCCTTCATTGTGTGAGCCTGTGAAACTATCCACATTTGTCAGTCCATTCCTCACTGGGGGCATGTAAATAACGGCTGCTTTGTAAGGTCGGGTGTTGGTCTTATTTAAGTTTATCCATCCCATAGTTCATCTTTATGACTCTATGTAAGAGTTTCATTTCAAATTTATAATGATGACATAAGCTTTCAATTTTGGCTGGTAATTTAAATATAGCAAGAAAATCATGTTTATTGTTACTCTCTGGTATTATTGCTAGCATTTTCCATTTACTTCTTTATTAAGATGCCAGTGAGGCCCACAAAAACCTTACTTCTCAACTAGAATTCAAAACTGTCCATTTGTCTTTATACGCTATATTATCATAAACCAAATCAAATATTACAATTGTTACACTATTTCTAAACTGTTTAGCAGCTCATAAATAATCCAGAGATAAAAATTTCTCAATAAAAATGATTCTACTTCAGTTTCAAAAACACTGCTGAATTAACTGTGCACACATAAGATCGAAGACTCAAGCATGTAAGCTGCCTTAGAAGTTCAGACCGGCAGAGCTGTAAACATGAAAGTCAAATTATCTTTATATTGTCCATATTTTTTAACATAAGCAGCATGTGCTCTGAAAATTGACAAAGATTTAATGATAAAGCAAATAAGATGTCATCTGTAGAGACCCCTAGTCTTGGAGCTTTTAAGTGATCATTTGCAACACAGACCTGATTCACAGAAAGGGCTCAGACATAATGGGACATCTACGTCTGGACACCGGCCCTGGCTCACAGAACTTGGTGGAAGAGGGAGCAGAAAGAGTCTAAGACGCAGGACTAGGGGTTCTTGCATGACATGACATAAGTACAAGACCCTTGTACTTATGGACTCAGAGGCTGAAGCTGCCTGTACAAGAGCCACACAAGATCAAGCCAGTCAACACTCCAGCGCAGGACAGGTTCATAAGCCTCCTGCCCCTAGCTGGGAAGCAATGGTGACAGCTGATGGCTGCTAGGGGAAAAGAGAGTCAGTTTTCTTTAGGGGTGTGGCCCCTGGCAGATGGACTGTGTCCCAGTGGATGGCTGCACACCCATGTGTATATGGACAGCGCTAATTGGGTTGTTACTAAAAAAACAACAATAAACATCAAGTTGGGAAGAGGACATGGGGGAATTACCGGGGAGCCGAAAGAAGGGAAGGGATGTGTATGACGATGACGGACACATCCATGGTGTGCATGTGTGAGATTCTCAAAGAGTAAAGGATATTTAAAAATAAGAGAACTGTCCCACAGAGGCTAAGGGATGCTATGGAGCCAGGGGGACTCTCTCCTTGACCCCCCAACTGCCTGTCTCATGTGTGTCAGTCTGTCTGCTTTTTGAATGGCCATGCTCTTCACTGAGGGCTGGGTCATCTGCCTCCTACCTCTTCCTGTGACTGGCTAAACTGCTGCAGCAGCTGTGTTTGGGCCAGCTTTACTCTTTCCAGTTCGTCTGACTTCTCTTTCATTTCCTTCTTCAAGTCTGCTGAAACTGAATCACTGTGGCCCGTTTCCTGCTTCAAGCGACACTCCAATTCTGCAACCAGACTTTTCAGGTCTTCAATCTCTTTTTTCTTTGACTCGGACTCTTCAGTGTAGTGAGCGTGGGATCGGTTGAGCTTTTCTTGGAGAGAGTCCACTTTCAGCCTCAGGTCTTTAGTAGCGCCTGCGATTAGGTCATCGATCTGTAAGATAAATTGCACGTTAGTTTACAGACAACTGTTTCCAAGGAACTGCAGAGCTCTTCCTGTTGTTAAGAAGTTTCTTCTAATAGACCAGTGTGCTTTTCTAACCAATGAAAAGCAAATTCTATGAGATATGTAGGCCTTAACATAGTTTTTAAGTCAACACAGACTTTTATTTATTTTCTCCTAAAATGGTATCCCGCTAACTATTTGGGCACACTTGGAAATAAATCTCTGTGACTGTATCAAGCTGCCAAAGGTAACTCAATTTCTCACAAACAGATGGGAGAGGGCTTGGCTGGACTCGGGGACCTCCAAGTGCCTGCCTGATGTTTGGAGACACAGAATGAGAGCGCCACAGTTGTACACCACTCATATCAAAACAGCAAGTTTGCCTTTGACATAGTTTTTTCTTTCTTATATATTGGATAGACATTAGCTCTGTCTTCTACAGCACCTGCCCCTCCCACTTCTTGTGATCACCGATATTCTGGATTGTTCTATAGTGGTGACAGTAAATGTTTTTTAAAAATTCCCCTGGGTTAGATCTATATCTAATTTCGATGATGAGATCCCTTTGCCACTACTGCTAATCTGCTACCACTGATGACTGAGCAGGGAAGAGACATGCTTAGTAGGCTCTGGAAAGCCAGGCCTGGCTACAGAGCATTGCCAATTCAACCAATACAGCTGAAGAAGTAAGTATTAAATTTGAATGACTTGAACTGAAGGATAAGTAGCCACTAAGTCTGTCATTATGGCAGTTGTGGAGAATACCAGGACAGGGCACAAACGTGCTGCTCCTCACACAAGAACATGAGACAACAACTCAGGGAACCTTCTGCTCAAAGAATGCAGTCTTTAGAAGGGAAAAGACTGTTCTTTCTCCTTAAAACACAGAAAGTTGAGCTTGGTGGCTCACTCCTGAAACTCCAGCCAAGACAAGAGAATTACTATGGCTTTGCGGCTAGCCAGAGCTTCATGGTGAGTGCCAGACCAGTGTGAGCTACTGTCTTCAAAAAACAGAAACAAACAAACAGAAAACCAACACAACAGCAAGCAAACAACAGAAGAGCAGGNGTGCAGAGTGCCTCTAAAGTTCTCTACTTATGCTCCAGTAGGAAACCAGTCACGGAGACTCTGGAAATGCCACAGACGCGAGTTCCCAGAGCTCTGTGGACCACTGTTTAAAAACAGTATGCATGAAAATTTGTTTCAAATGTTAAATTTACATAAGGAATAACTGCTGGAAGAAATCTGTTCACCGCCATGAGTCATTTCAGAAATTAATATTCTACTATTTTCAACTAAGCCAAGAGGGTCACCGTTAGGTCTGAACAGTGGTTTCCCTCCCTCAGAGCAGAGCTGACAATGAAACAGAGCAAGCCACCCTGTGACAGGGGCTTCACAGGGCCACAGATATGTTTGGATTTTAAAAAGGGAGTTAGCGTTTAAAAATCAGATTTCTCCTATAAAATTTGAATTTAGACTTCTCTTACATAATGTTTACATTCCTCTGCCCATGGGATCCCAAGCTACTCAGGGCAACTGCAGTCATGAGGTGAAGGACAGAGGGAAACGGCCACTCAGTGGAGTCTTTGATGCCAGGAGCCATGCAGTAAGATGTGAGGACCTGGCTAGGACAGGCTAGCCCATGAGGGGAGCAAGGCTCCAAGCTCCCAGCACATACTTCATATATAAAAAAAAACAAAAAACAAACAAACAAACAAACAAAAACCAACCCCCCACCCCTAGATTCAAAGATGAAACCAACAAGAATTTCAAGACAGGCACATCTGAAGAGCATTCTGGGTGGAGCCAAGCACTACTGGGTCACGTGCTCTCGTGGCTGGTCTTCCTTGACCTTTGTGAACTCCAGAATGGCTAAATGTCTGTCTTCACACAAATACAGAGGCCCTGAGGCTGTTTGGTGCTTAATTAACATGGATTCTTTTAAAATTTTCTTCTTAGATTTATTTATTTCATGTGTATGAGAGTGCTTTGCTTGCATGTATGTCCACGCATCGTGTAGGCCTAAGGTCAGAAGAGTGGGTTAGAGCCTATGGAACTGAAGTTATAGGGGGTTGTGAGCTTGGATTTGAATCTGAGTCAAAAGTGTTCTTAATGCAGAGCTATCTCTCTAGCCCCAACTTGGATTTTAAAACAACTCAAAATTACATTTTAGTGACATTTATCTATTTGTGTGTGCGTACCTGTGTGCATGTGTGTGTACAGGTACATGTGCTCCCTTGTGCATATGTGGAGGTAAGAAGATATGTAGGAGTTGGTTCCCTACTTCCACCATGTGGGTCCTGGGATTGAATTCATTTTTTTAAGGCACAGTGGCAAGCGACCTTATCTGCTGAGCCATCTAGTAGTTCTAACATGGATTCTTAATGAGTTTTTTTCAGTTTCACACTGAATTTTGATTCATTCTCTTGCCCTCTGCCTCTCTCTCCCTCTTTTCCTTTCCTCTCTACACTTCAGTCCTACAAAAGCAGGAATAATTAGCCTGACTTGGAGGTATGAATCTGTAATCCCAACCCTTGGGAGGCTGAGGCAGGAGGATGTCTCCAAATTAAGTAAAATCAACAACTAACCAACAAAGCAGGGCACACTTCAACAGACTCAATACTTTTTATTGTATTTTTCCTCATCCAAAAATGGTTAGAATTAATTAATTAAAATTAAAAATATCTTTAGTTAAGAAGGTTAAACTCTAGGAAGGACATTTTTAATTGTGTAAAATACTTCATTATCTCATGATATTGGACTCTGTAGCCATGCTAGTTATCAGCTATGCAGTGTCGTCAGTTTTAAAGGCAAGTTGATGTCAGTAGAAAACAAATGCATACAGAGCTTGGCTGTGTGCTTTTGTAATTTATCTCCAGAATCCTTTCTGAAAACCAGGTAAACCAAACCATTTGTCTGTGTGGGCAGAACGAAGGTGTGATAACGGTGAGCAGACTATCAAGCTGTGGAAAGGGAGGAATGCCTGAGGGGAGCATGAGGTTTGTGTTCCACAGACCTTCCTCTGCAGGCCCTCGTGTTCTTCCTGATACTTCTGGATTATTTCCTGGTGTTTTTCTTTTTCAATGTCAAGTTCCAGTTTAGCTTCTTCCTTAAAGAGAAGAGCTTGCTCTTGGAGCTCGATGAGATGCCGGGCTCTTTCCTTGGCGAGCTCAGCTTCAGCCTGGAAAACAGCAAATTAAAACACACAAAGCCACTTCACCTTGAAATAAGCACAGTCAATGCATTTTCAGACTGTCATTTTCAAAATAGCAAAACATCAAGTTTTTAATGAAAGTATTCTAAAATTTCTAGTATGAAAAATGTTAACTTAGAAGTTAGCCCCTCAAAGTTGACCTTGGCCCAAATATTCTAGTAACTAAAACCTGGAAATTTAGTAGAGACGACAGTTTCTAGAACTATCAAGAGCTGAGTCACGTACACTTAAAATGACTAAAAGCTTAATCATTTACACTGCTCACTCAGTCCTCATCAGGAGGCAGGGTGGTGGCGGGGGTAGCAGCAAAACAAAACAAAACAAACACCCTCTACCACCATGTTGAGGTTAGACTGTGTTCGGCTGAAAAAAGAAATGCTGGAGGTTCAAGCAGCTGGGTCTCAATGGAGGGTCACAGTGGGGTTTGAGTCACACACTGTCATCTGAATGTGAGTGAGGCTAGAAGAAGGAAGAAAAAACAGACAATGATGTCCACATCCACATGGAGACTCAGACAGAATCACAATGCTGGAAGGGACTTTAGAAATCCCTGGTTCAGTCTCTCATGCTTCTGTGAACTGTGGAAAAAACAAATAAGGACTTNAGTTTGAGATGTAACTAAGTCTCGGTCCTGGCTCTGACACTTGCTGGCTGTGTGATCATAATCTCTCCTGGTGGAGTTATAACTAGTTCCTTTGGGGGCCTTTATGAGGATTAAGTGAGGCAAAGCATCTGTGGACTGCTGTAGCATGGGCAAGAATTCAACAGTCAGTGCAGATCACCTCCACGTGCCAGCCTTGCCTGCCGTCTCTACCANAGAACGGACATCGAAGGAGTTCCACAGTGCCTCACACCTCACGAAACCATAACTCACTCCTTCCCCAGCAGGAGTCTCCATTTCAGACAGCACCAAGCATTAAGCAGTTTTTCCTGTAGTTGAGCCAACATCTTCCTCAATGTGGCTTTTAACTATTGGNTTTGGCTCTNCCTACTAGAGCAAGAGACAAGACACCCGTGGGTAACAGAGTCACTCACTGCAGACTTCAGCTTCTGAGATCAGAGATGAGATCCTAGCAACAGATCAGCTCCAAGTCTACACTGTGCCATGCCAGGATGGGGCGTGGTGAATGCCAGGTTACCTGGGAAGAGACTGCCAAGCCTGACTGCTTCCGACAGTGTGATGATTGTGGTCATTTAGAGACGGAAAGAGGTCTACCTGAAGTTCTCAAGGGGTCCTGGAGACTGAGATACCAGGACACAGAAAGTTTGTTAACGAAGTTTACGGGAAGCCCTTTAGATTAAATAAAGTGAGCNAAGAGACTAGCNCCAGGGTCAGTAGGATTTACTNCCCAGAGGACAGTAAATGGCAAAGTGTAGACTCAATGGCAAAGTGTAGACAAAACAAGAGCAGATATTCCGGCTCTCTCAAAATACATTTCTACATTGTTTGGGGAAGGGTTACTGGTGACCTTGAAGAAACACTACAGAACTGTTCAGAGGGGAAAGAACACTTTTCTTGAAGATCAGACGCTCCTGACCACCTGCCTCTCGGTAGACAGCTCACAGTGAATTGCATGATGCTCAAGTCTTGACATCGCCCCAAAGCCCATTTCTNCCTGGCTTTCCCTCTGTCTGGACCCAGCACCAACATCCTCCCAGCTACTCACCCCTCTCCACACCAAACAAAAAATGTCTTTACCCCATTTTACTGCACCTGCCTTTCCACTATTCTAATTCTGACAAAGGCCACTCTGGCCTTTCCCAGTCAATGTTGCATGACACAGTGTTCTTCATAAAATACAGATTATTTTACTCTCTTAGTGGTTTCTCAATGCGTCAGTTAAAAAAAAAATCAAAACTCCACACATGAACTTTTTCTAGGCCACTACCAGCCTACAGGACACCTTTGTGTGGACTGTCAAGGTGCCCCTTTCCTTAGATGAAAACNTCTCACACCAGGTGTGTGCTTGGTAAGCATAGGCTGGATGCCAGCCCACGTTCCCCCCGGCCAGAACTCTGCACCAGATGCAGTCTGAACTCTGTCTATGGCACCTCTTGGCTTTCTCTATCCTGACTTCCACTCCTTCCCCCATTTGACTACTGTGCTCCAGCAAAACTGGGGTGGGTAAGTCAAGAACATGTGGAAGGAAGAAACTCTATCCAAAATATTTGGAAAGTTAAAGGCAGACCTTTATGTGTTAATAGTTTATAAGTTGCCCAGACACTTTTTTTTGCCCTATGTTTTTCTTTTCTCCCTCTGTCCCCCCTTTCCCTCCTCACTCTTCTCTCTTCTCTCTTTGCACTGGGGCTGGGGGTTGAGTCTAGGACTTCATGTGACCTAGAAAGAACCCTGCACTAAACTATATCTTCAGAGCCTTAAACATTTTTGGAGCACCCTGGGACAAAATGTCTACCAAGGCACTAAAGTATCAAGTAGTAAAATTGAAAAGAAACCAACCGTGTGGTTAATTGGTAGATCCAGTAATTATTTTAGGACAGATTATATCTTTTAAAATGTGGACTGATTACTCAAAATTGGAGAGTAATTAGGTACATAAAGTAGGTGGGAAAGGACAGACTATAAATTAGATGACAGAAAGACTTTGGAAGAATCTTTTGTAAAAGGAATTTCCTTAATTTTGTTGATAGAGAAGAGGTCATGGAGGAGATCGGTTTGGGTCCCTNCGTGTAGATGAAACAAAGAGCATCTTTCGGAAGGAAAGGTGACGCCCTGACTGAGCGGAAGTGAGATCCTCTCACCTTTGGACCATTACAGGAAAAGGAGGGAGAGAAACGAAGGGCTGAATTTTCAGGAAATGGGAAGAGAAAAACTANGGGCAGATGGGAGAAGAGTGACTGACGATTACCAGTTTGCTTTTCAATTCGCACAAGCTGAGAAAGATAAGTAAAATGATTCACTTCAGGGATGCTGTGACAAGGTGTCACCATGGCACAAAGCTACTGATCCTGCATGATCTGACTTAGAATGAAATGGTAAGCCTATGGTCACAGTGATTTCCTTAACTATAGCACTTACCATTGAGAAGATGAATTCAGGTCAAGCGTATGGTTATGTTTTTATATAAACTGCTAAGTACTTAGATGACAAGTTTTGTGCAAAGTAAATCATTCTTCTGATGGGGTTAAATAAAGCACAAATTATTTTATATGCAATAACTCAGTTATTTTAGCAATTGTGGGGGAAAATATTTCTAAACAATAAGTGTAAGTATTATGCAAGCTCAGAAATTACACAAAGTAAAACCTGTGTACAAAGCCTAGGGTTTAACCTTTTTTTTTTCATTCATCTGTATCCTTTCCCAGTGCAACCCACATCCTTGCTAAAGGCATCCTGGTGACTCCAGAACATTCTAGAAATTGCCTATGGAATATCTTTTGTGTTTGTTACTGAAACACATTATTAGTATTTCATAAGTCTGTATCTAATATTGATGAACAATGTACTGTCTTTTCACTACTTTCAAAGTGGAAATTTTGTGGCTGACTTTGTTATTCTTTGTTGTCCATGGAGACAGTTCCCATGTGATAACATAACTGCCTGTTACTCAACAACATCCAACATCTTTCAAATCAGCTTTAGACGCCAAACCAGGAGCCAGACCAATCATTTCTATTTGACAGTGCACAGACCATTTGTGAAAATATATCTCCTAAAAAGAAATCGTACTGTTTTCTAAATGGAAAGATCAAGTACTGTTGAAAACCACTATTCCCCAATGCATAGATTGAGAAGGGGGCTGAGGGGCTGAGAGGAAAGCACAGTGACAATAGAGGCATGACTTGCCATAATGAAACCCATTATTTTGCACACTAGAAAAAAACGATAAAAGGAGACAAGCAAACGGAACAGCTTCAAAGAGGTTAAGCAATACACCAAGATCAGCACTGGCACAGAGGGCAGGTAGGCACGCCANTGTTCCTGGACTCTGCGGTCCCATGAGCTTGGTTCTTCCATAAAACCTGTCTTCCCACATGCCTACAGAGCACAGCGGCTAANGGCCGAGATATTTCTGTTAATGACTAAATTTAATTCTACTGTGGTCAGAGAAAATACNTTGTACNTCTCGAATCCTTTCATATTTGTAACACAAACTATGGTCCATTTTGGTAAATGCCTCATGTGTACATGCGAAGAATGCATACAGTACTGGTCAATGGAGAACTCTACAAATGACACCATGTCAAGTTTGTTAATAGTATTCTTCAGTGTAGCTTTTAAAGATAAATCAATATGCTATTTTCCAAACTATTTATTCTTTCTGATTTTTGGCTATTTTTCTGTTATTGAGAGAAAGATACTAACTTCTAATTGTGCATTTCTTTTCCTGTTGTAGTTCCATCAGTTTTTGCTTCATGTATTAATATGTATTGTAGATATAATTTTCTATGCATAGATAATTTGTGTGTGTGTGATTGTGTATAGTGTATGTGTGCACCATGAGAACACATGCAGAAGCTAGACAAAGACACTGTGTGTCGTGCCCTGCTCTGTCACTCTCCACCTTATTCCCCGGATGCAGGGTCCCTTACTGAACTTGGAACTAGGCTGGCAGGCAGCAACTGCAGCAAATGCCTATCTCTACATCCTACAGCACCGGTGAGAAGTCATGTCTAGCTTTTAACATGGGTGCTGGAGACTTGAACTCATTTGAACATTTAGGATTATTATGTCCTTTTACTGAAATACCCTTTCGTCATTATGAAATGATTTTTATCCCTCGTAATATTATTTGTGGTGCTGGGGATCAAATCCAGGGTCTGGCTCTTTCTAGGTAAGTGCTCTACTATTGAGCTGTACTCCCAGGCTTCTGATTTGGTATTTTTAAAAACAACTAATTTTTAAACATTTAAACACAAAAAACACAAGATAGCTAAAACAATCCTGAAAAATAAAAGAACTNCAGGATGTATCACCATCCCCAATTTTAAGTTGTACTACAGAGCTATAGTAATAAAAACAGCATGGTGTTGGCACAAGAACATACATGTTNATCAATGAAATAGAACTGAAGATTCGGACATAAATCCATATATCTATGGACATATGAGTTTTGACAAAGAAGNTTGTCATAGTTTTTTATTGCTGTGAAGAGACACCATGACGACAGTAACTCTTATAAAGAAAACATTTAATTGGGGTACCTTGCTTACAATTTCAGAGGTTTAGTCCATTATGATCATGAAGGGGAACATGGCAGCATGCAGGCAGACGTGTTAGAGCTGAGAGTGCTACATNTTGTAGGCAACAGGAAGTTGACTGACTGTCACACTGAGGGAAGCTTGAGAAGAAGAGACCTCAAAGCCCACCCCCACAGTGACACACTTCCTCCAACAAGGCCACACCTCCTAATAATGCCACTCCCTTTGGGGACTGTTTTCTTTCAAACCACTATAAAGCTAGATACACATACTGGGAAAAGCTCAGCATCTTCAACAAATGGTGCTGGTCTAACTGGGTGGCTACATGTAGAAGAATCCAAATAGATCCATACTTACCACCCTGCACAAAACTCAACTCCAAATTGATCAAAGACCTCAACATAAAACCAGCTACATTGAACCTGACTAAAACAAGGAACTGGGGAGTAGCCTTGAACTCACTGGTATAGGAAAAGACTTTTAGAACAGAACACCAACAGAGCAGGCACTCAGATCAACAATTAATAACTGGAAGTCCATGAAACTGAGAAGCTTCTGTAAGGCAAAGGACACTGTCATTCAGACAAAGTGGCAGCCTACAGAATGGGAGAAGATTTTTACCAACTACGCATCCAATAGAGGGCTAATATCCAAAATATATAAAGAACTCAAAAAACTAGTTATCAAGAAAACAAATTAAAATATGGATCTAATCAGAATTCTCAACAGAGGAAACTCAAATGGCTAAGAAATGTTCGGCATCCTTACTTGGCAGGGAAATGCAAATCAAAACTACTTTGAGATTCCACATTCCACCTGTCAAGATGGCTAAGATCAATAGAACAAGTGACAGTTCACACTGGCAAGGATGTGGAATAAAAGGAACACTCATCCACTACTGGTAGGAGTGCAAACTTGTACAGCCACTATGGAAATAGTGTGGTGGTTCCTCAGTAAGATGGGTATCAATCTACCTCAAGATCCAGCTATTTCTCTTGGGCATATATCCAAAAGATGCTCCATCCTACCACAAGGACACTTGCTCAACTATGTTCATTGCTGGTCTATTCATTAAGCTAGAAGTTTGAAACAACCTAGATATCGCTTAACTGAAGAATGAGTAAAGAAGATGTGATACATTTATACAATGGAGTATTACTCAACCATTAAAAAAATGAAATTTGCAGGTAAATAGATGGAACTAGAAAAAAAAACATCCTGAGTTAGGTATCCCAGACCCAGAAAGACAAATATGGAATGTATTAACTTATATGTGGATATTAGCTGTTAATTCAATGATAATCAAGCTATAATCTGTAGAAGCAAGAGGTTAGGTATAGAGTTAGGGACTAGGGGGAAAGACAGATTCATTAGGAAGGGGAAATAGGATAGTTATGGATGGATATGGGGGGCTGGAATGGGGAGGGAGAGGAAGAGTGAAGTGAGGGAGGGATTATGAGGAGAGATAGCTAAAATTAAGAGGTGGTATGGAAACCTAACACAGTAGAAACTTCCTAAAATATAAACAGTTATGACGGTGATCTAACTTTAATTGCCAAATAATGGAGGAGACAGAGCCCCAACTGGCCATCTCTTGTCACCAAATGAAGCTTCCAATCCCAGGATTAGGTTACATCTAATTGTATTGTTAGGGATACCATGGAAACCCCCAAACAATTCAGTCTGTTGCCAAGACTATAGGTTGCTCTCCACAAACTGACATCAAATCACCATTGCCGAAGACAACACCTACACAACTCACTGAACATGAAGAAGTTGAGCTAGTGTACATAGAGCTTTCTCCTCTATGTTCTAGTGTCTCTGGTAAGGAAGGTTCTCTGCATGCTACCAAAGGAGAAACATAAACACTAAGACAGACNGCCACAAACCATTAGATGAACAATAGTGTCCTGCCTGCAAGATATGCTAGGACAGTGGTGGCACAAAGCATGTGGGAGAGTACCCAACTGTTTTAGTCAGTGTTCTGTTGCTGTGAAGAGACACCATGACCATGCAACTTTTATAACAGAAAGCATTAAATCAAGGCTTGCTTACAGTTCCAGAGGTTTAGTCCATTGACATCATGGTGGGAAGCATGGCAGTGCCACAGGCAGATATGTTGCTGGAGAAGGAGCTGACAGTTTTTACATCTGGATAGGCAGGCAGCAGGAAGAGAAGAGAGCCAATGGGTCTGCCTTGGGCTTCTGAAACCTCAAAGCCCACTCCTAGTGACAAACTTCCTTCAATAAGGCCACACCTCTTAATCCTTTCAAATAGTGCCACACACTATTTGACCACACATTCATATATGAGCCTGTGGGGACCATTCTTATATAAAGTTCCACACCAACTAATACCTGGTTTGACTTAAGGCCCACTCGACGAGATGGAAACCATACCTGACACTGATTTGGTGACCAAGAATCTGACACTGGATAGCCCAGGGACCTAGGGTAAAACCATAATGGTTTTACTGTCTAAAAAAATAAAATAAAACAAAACAAAAAATATAGCAATAAAATGACCACTAATGATATTCTGCTATACTCATAAATCAGTGTCTTGCTCAGCCATCATCAGAGAAGCTCCTTCCTGCGGCAGATGGGAACAATACAGAGACCCAAAGCCAGACACTCACTATGCAGAGGATGAGGGACCTTACAACACCCAGACCTAAATGAGATGTTGCTATCACATCCCTCCCCTCAGGGCTCAGAGAACCTGAGGAAGATGAGATGGAGAGAGTGTAAGAGCCAGAGGGGATGGAGGACACCAGGAAAACAAAGCCCTCTAAATCAACTTGGTGAAAGCACGTAAGAACACACAGAGAACACACAGAGAACACACAGAGGCAGAGGCAGCCTGCATAGGCCTGCAGCAGGTCCTCTGCATACATATTACNGCTTCCTCCTCAGTGGTTTTATGGGATTCTTGAATGTGCTAACGAGTGGGTCTCTGATTCTTGTGCCTTTTCTTGGAGTGTCTTCCTTCAGTTTGTTTGTTTTGTCCAATTCCAAAGTGTTAGCTTTTGTTTTATATATTCTATTCTATTCTATTCTATTCTATTCTATTCTATTATATTATATTATATCATATTATATTATACTATTATATTCCCCAGAGCCTGTTTGTTTTCTAGTGAGAGGCAGAAAGGGAATGGATGTGGATGGCAGGTGGGGAGGAACTGGGAGGAGTAGAGGGAACAGAAACTGTAATCAGGATATACTATGTAAGAAAACAATCTCTAAAAGGAAAAAAGTTTATTCTATTTTTAGTTATGCATGTGTATGTGTCTGTATGTGAGTATGAATACGTAAGTGGAGGTGCCTGAAGATCCCCTGGAGCTGGAGATACAGACAGTCGTGAGCAGTCCACATCTGTGCCGGGAACTGAACTTGTGTCCACTGAAAGAGTGGTACATACTCTTAACCTCTCCCATCTCTCCAGCCTCCTGATTTCTATAAAAAAAAGGAAATTTATCACTTTTTTTTGAGAGTTTGGATTATAATGTCCTTTAGTGTGTTTGCTTTCTTGTGCTTATGGTCCGTTGAGCTTTGCAAATCTACTTTCACTTAATTCATCAACATTTCACCATCATTTATTCAGATACTTCTGTCTTCCTTCTCTTCTCTGATCTTTAGGAGTCCCAGTTGCAGACATCAGGCCACGTGAGTTCAGCTCATAGCTCGCTGATGGTCCGCTTTTCACTTTTTGAGACTTCAAAAGAAAATCTTGTTTTAATCAAAAAAACTTCTCTATTCACTGTGTTTCCAGGTGCACTGGACTTTGGAGTGTCCAGTTTTCTATTAGTTCGGTGTACTCTTGTCTGATTGCATTTTTCCATTTCCGTCTTGTTTATACCTCACATGGCTAACTTAGCATGATGGAAATTTCCTTTATCTCTTGGACATATGGCAAGCACTCATGTCAACTGTTTTCATGTTCTTATCTTCTGATCGTAACACCTGTATCTTTCTGAGCCATTTAAAATATTTGTTTTTATTTTATGGGCATGAGTGTGGTGCCTGCATGTGTCTGTGCATCGTGTATGTGCAGTGCCCATAGATTCCAGAAGAGGGCATCAGATCCCTTGGTCCTGGAGTTACAGACACTTGTAAGCTACCACATGGGTGCTAGGAACTGAGCCTGCGTCCTCTGGGAGACTGGGCCAACTCACGGGCCCCTCTGGGTCAGTGTTTACTCATTGATTTTTCTTTTCATTATGAATTCTATTCTTCTAGTTCTTTCTGTGTGGAAATCATGGATTAGACACAAGACACTGTGAATGTTACCTTGGTAGGTTCTTGTGCTTGGGATCTGTTTGTCTTCTAGAATATGGATATCCAGTCTTCTGGATATGTTGGTATTTCTATGGATATGTGTTATATCTATTCTGAGTTCTTAGCCAGGCAGTAGCAGCTCATGCATTTAATCTCAGCACTTGGGAGGCAGAGGCAGGTGGATCTCTGTGAGTTCAAGGCCAGCCTGGTCTACAGAGCTAGTTTCAGGACAGCCAGAGCTATACAAATAAACCCTGTCTGGAAAAACAAAACAAAACAAACAAACAAAAGATTCAGCTTACTTTAGGTCTTCCTTTTGACATTTGTCAGGGTTAGATCATCATTTCGGGCTAACAATGCCCAATAACGGAATGCCAATTATGGAGGANCCTTCTGAGTGTCCTGTGTACTA
Source organism: Neotoma lepida (assembly GCA_001675575.1). Classification (NCBI taxonomy): domain Eukaryota; kingdom Metazoa; phylum Chordata; class Mammalia; order Rodentia; family Cricetidae; genus Neotoma; species Neotoma lepida. The sequence goes on from LZPO01117035.1 coordinate 275,486, forward strand.
CAGGTTTCCTAGTTTGTCTGGTGAAAACAGGCTAACGCCTGGCTGGATGTGTTTGATTCTTTTCTTTACTTCTCTCAGACTGGCCTTCCTTGGCTAAAGCTTCCCACACATACATGTTGACCATTTACACACGAAGGGGACATCCTAGATCACCTGCATCCTTCCTCTTTGGAATGCTCTTCTGCAAACACTATTTTGAGAACCTGGTGCTGCTTTCATCTCCACGGATTCCTCAGTTCAAAGAGCCTGCCAAGCTCAGCCTGCTTCCCCACTCCCCTGTATCACACAGCCTGAAGGACGATCAAGGGACTAAGCTACCCACTCACAGGGCTCATGTTCTGTCACTGTCAGATGCCTTGAAAGCACTATTTTCTGTTTTTTACTCTAGGGCTTTATTTGTTCAGATGGAAGAATGAATGTGGTCATTGTGACTGTGCCCTGGTAAAATGCGGAAGTCTTGGANACTTTGCATTTAGATTCTGGAGGATGAGGTTAGTGTCAGCTCATGTCCTTGCTCCCTAGCCTAGATATACTACCTAACTTCTCCCAGTCTTGTGTATTTTTCATCTGTAAAACTGGAACGATGATGTCATAAAAGTTAAAATACACTTATAAAAAGTATTCAGCACAAAGCCTGGTGTACAGCCAGCCCTCTAATAATGGGGCCATTTCATTATCTGGATTGCTGGTTTGTAACAGACATTCCTTGCAGATGATCTAAAATGTTTAGATTTTATTAATTCAAAATTAAGCTATGCCCTCAATATTTTAGCCATATGTTTATTACATATAATTAAAAGTGACATTATATAAATAACTTCATCACTGTCAAACTTTGTTTGCATGCTAGTCTTTTTACTTCGTTGATTGCATTTTACAACATGTTAGGAAGCATTAGGCGATTTGAACATCCTACTGGAAAAAGAATGAGTTTTTTTTTTTTTTTTTTTTTTTTTTTTTTTTTTGGTCCTTCTAATTTATTATTTCTCTTTTGTTTGTTTGTTTGTTTGTTTGTTGAGACAGGGTCTCACTATGTCGTCCTGGGTGGCCAGAAAATCTTCTGTGACGACCATGCTGGCCTTAAATTCACAGAGATTCTCCTGTTTCTGCCTCCCCAGTATTGGGATTAAAGATACGAGCTACCAACCTGGCAAATTTGGAGTTTATTATTTCTTGAAGTGAAGTTTACTTCTCTGCATTTCACTGTCAATGTGGTTACTCTAGCCATGAAATAAGGTTTTGTTTGTTTTTCAAAAGGTCTATGTACTAAAAATGAGGTCATTAGTACACTTCCNAAATGTTTCTAGACTGTAATATGTTAATGATAATTTAAGAAAATATTTGGTTGGAATTTGTCTGCCATACTAAAAAGTGAGTGTCAACAAGTGATATGAATTAGTTATATAATTATTCAGGCTGCAAGAGGGTTTTTTCATGACAAAATTTTAAGTGAATAGTAACAATATATTGTGCACTTGGAACCAATTTTAAAGGTTCATCGTGCCCATTAATTTGCTTTCTTTGTATCTAAGCAATACTCAAAAATAAACAAAAAATCCTGACAATTAGTAAACAGTTATTTGAAAATCTTTGTTGCATAGCAACTATTGATTCTATTATGTGGTTATTTTACATACTCTAAAATAATTAAGCACAGGCACAAATTGTTATCTACTTTTTAAAAATGTTAAAAACATTTAAGTTATTAAGTTTACTCTAATTTGTGCATTATATATTTGTAAAGAGAACATTTCATTCCTACGCAAAGGCACAGTGACCCAAGAAAGAGATGACAATGTCATATTAGTGATTCTCCTTTCTCATGAGAGGACTTTTAGGGAACTTTTTATTCATAGTCTTAATAGCTAACACAGTCAAGACAGTCTTATTATTCTCTGGCTTAACTGGCCTGAGCATGATTTACTGCTGGTTAAACAGTAACATTTATTAAGAAGTGATGTCCTCTCAACAAAATGAGACACCCATTTATACCACAGGAAATTATACATGCCAGGGGACATCTGTGAGATAAGCATAATATATTGGAGACACAGCAAGCACTTAAGAACTTTTACAGCATTGCACAGGATTCTTTCCACCATCGGATTAACTTTGTATAAAGCAAGAACATGGATTCTTTTTAAATGCCAGATGCTAGCACTAGCTTGACCTCTGAGCAGAAGAACTAGAATTAGCTATAAAGACCCTTCTCATTGGAATGTACTAAAACCCCATGGGGTGGGGGTGTGGAGAGCTTCAGGGAAAGGGAGGAACATTCACACTATCAGCCTAAGAGGAAGACCTCAGGGGTTGGAGGAAATGATTGCCATACCTCTATCTGGGTTAACTCCACCACAACAATCTCAAAAACATGGGACATTGAGAGAATCTCGTGATAAATATCCACACACTGCTCTCCAAAGAGCTGCTTTCATCTCAAGTTCCACGGCCATGGCAAACTACTTTTCTAGACTTTTGCCACAGGGCCAAAGCTCTTCTAACATCTGGCATTAAAGGGCTGTTTGTTGATAGTTTTGGTGGTGCTGGAATGGAACCCAGGGCCTTGAAGAGCATCTTCTTGAGAATTTAAACAGTCAAATAATAAGGGTCGGGGAAATGAACAAGAGCACACCATCCAATTAAGAACATCAAATAGCCTCAAAGATTAGAAGTGGGAGCCTTACCCAAGAAAGACAAGGTCGGCTATATGAGGTTAGACTGGGCATTTACAGCAACTTCAGCCCATAGTCTCAGATTTTATTCCCACCTATGTACAACTATTCTTACAGTGATTTTCTTCTTGACACAGGGTCTCTTCAGTCAGGCTGGCTCACAGTCAGTCCTCCTGCCTCAGCCTTAGCAGTGGAGTAACAGGTGTAGAACCACACCACACTCAGATGTCATTTTCTAGTCATAATCTGACTAAGGACAAGGGAGAAGGCATTGGTTCCCAGCAGACTAGTGCTGGTTGAGGATGTCTGGCAATGGAAGTGACAAATTTAGAATCTAGGAGAGGATTAACAGTGCATAAATGGTTTCACTATGCTGGGTGGCACAGTGGGGGACTATAAGTGGAGGCAAGAGCTTGAAGGTGGCTGAGATTACAATAGGATCCAGTCCCCAACAGTGGCTGAACAAATTACAAGGAGCACAGCCACACCACATGAATCTCAGTAGAAAGCTCCAGTTCTGGAGAAATTTTAAAGCAAGAGAAAACAGTGAGAGGGGGGCTGGGTTCAGTTCATGCGTAGTGCTTTGCCTAGCATGTGCATGGCCTTGGATTCCAAACTTAGTGCCACCTTCAGTTTGTTGTAACAAAGGATGAAACTCAGGGAGAAGGCCTGTGCTGGGTACAAGACACAGCAGGAGGAGAGCAAGGTGGGAAGGCTTAGGCTTAGAGGCCAGGGTGGTTCCAGGGGTCATCGAGGAGTACTGACATTTGTGGCAGGGAGGGGCTCATCACCAGGCCTTTGTGAGTAGGGCTGTGCATGTTGAGAAAGTGGAGACCAACAGCTTCAAAAGCGTGACTNGCTTTATTTAGACGCATTTAAGTTGTTCATTGTTGATACTTTGAACAACAGAGCAAAGTCCAAAGACCATAGTGGATAGTTTTCAAACTCTGGGAGCAAANAGTTCTTAGTAATAGAGAGAGAAGTGTTTATTCATTTAACCCTACCACAGCAAACTGGTCAAATTTTCATAATTAATAATTTAAAATCACTTCCATTTTCTTATCTTAGAAGCAAAGAAGTGAGAATTATTGGCATTTCTATGCTTTAACAAATATGATCAGATGCAGATTGCTGGGAAAAGGTAAATATTTAAAGATCAAAATTATGGTTTTCTGTATAAGAACTGAGAAATATCCTAGCATTACAAGATTTCAAAATCTATTTTTTATTTTCTCTTTCTTACTTCCTATCACACTGTCTAATATTTTGGAAAATGCATATATTTTAAGTATATTTGGAAAGGGAAATTCCAGATGGAATGAAAAGTATTCAGAGAAGCAGAGAAATCTATGTGGAACAGTCTTCTGGCAGAAGGACAGGATGTTTCTAAGGCAAACAAGACACATGCTGATGAGAGCCAGTGTTACCTTCTCCCTCCAGCTATCATCACTCAGCAGCTTCTGTCTCAGGGTTTCCTGCATCTGCTCGATGCTTTTCTGATGGGCAACCAGCATCAATTCCCTGAAAACCACAAACCCAACAGATGAGTCGGGACTCAGCCCTCGTGATCCTCCAAAGTTGCAATCCCTGTCTCAAAGGCTACTCTTTCCCAACATAATGTGCTCACACTCTTTAACAATGTAGATATTGCTTTGGATTGAAACCCCGGAGTCACCTCTGACTTGTCATTTCTCCTGCTTCATCAAACTCATTCCAAGAGCAGCTGGCCAGAAGACAAGCCTCAACAGTTTCTTTTTAAATTGAAGTCAAGGGCCAAGGAGGTGTTCAGTGGGTAAGTTGTTTACCATTACAAGTATAAAGACCTGAGTTCAGAGTCTCAGAGCCCACATGAAGCCACACATGATAGCATGCTTCTACACTATCAGAGTTCCTACAGCAAGATGGGAAGCAGACACAGGAATCCCAGAAGCCCTCAAGCCTACTGACCTGGTGTATGTAGGGTGAATAGATGATGCCATCTCAAACAAGGTGGAAGTTGAGGTTCAATACCTGAGGCTGTCCTCCATATACACGCAATGGTATGTGTACACACACACACNTCCCACCATGTACACAAGATTTTAAAAAGCCCNGAAGTCATATCAAGTATCATTTTCAATCATATTGCAATAAAACTAGAAATCAGTAAGAAAAATTTTAATACTATGCAATAAATGAATGTTAAATAACTTATTCTTGAACTATCCGTGATCAAGGAATAAATTTAAATTTTTCTTGAAACAAATGAGAGTGGAGACACACATATCGAAACGATGTGATGGGCAAAACTGTGTCACGTTCACAACAACCAATGATTGCGTAAAGGAAGCAGAAAAGCTTAAATACACAACCAACGGCTTCATCTCAAAGAACTAACAAACCAAACCCAAATTAGAAGAAGGAAAGAGATAATAAACATCAGATTATAAGAAAATGAAATAGATAATAAAAAATACTGTCGTAGTTTGCTTTCTGTTGCTATGACGACCATAAGCCAATGTAACTTGGGGAGTAAAGCATTTATTTGATTTATACTCTAATCACAGTCCAGCCCTGAGCAAAGCCAAGGCAGGAACTCAAACATGGCAGGAACCTGGAGGCAGGAACTAACGCAAAGACAATGGGGGAACACTGGTTTGCTCTCTATGGACTGCTCAGTTTACTTTCTTATACAACCAGGACCACCTGCTCAGGATTTGTACCACCCACACCAATCAAGAAAATGCAAGACTTGATTCAAGATGGCAGCAGTCACCGGCACCCACGGAGCTGTGGGCCACTTCGAGGAGCCTGAGAGACCCATGGAGGCAGCAAGGGGAGATGAGGCAGCAGAGGATAAACCTACAGATCCACACAGTATCTCAGGAACAACTGAAAAAGGCAGTTCTTATGGGAAGATGTTTGTGAGTTTGAGGCCACCCTAGTCTACAAAGTGAGTTCCAAGACAG
>LZPO01117035.1:296734-310954 GCA_001675575.1 Neotoma lepida
TCTACCTCTTTGATTTCTTGCTGAGCCCCTGTTCCTAGCTCTAAGAAGTCTTTAATGGGGCAAAGCAGAGAGAACTCCTGTGCACAATGTTCTAAGCACTCACTATCCTTGATTAGAATAGAATTTGCAATGAATATTGCATATAGTGATGATTAATCCTGATTCCCCAAATGAAAATCACACTTAGGCAGTATGCCCATGGAAAGGCTTTCACACTGGGATTATAACACAGTGATAAAAGAAAGCAATCTTGTATAGAAATACACTAAAAGGACCAACCTTGACTACAGNTGGTTAGAAATCTAGAGGAATTAGGAAAGATAAAAACATTAATTATAATGCTTTAGCCAATGTCTCAAAAAGCTAAAGCTACATCTGTGTAGATACTGGACTTCTTCAGAATTGGTTCCAGAGATATTGATGTTTTAGGATTATGGGAAATGCCATAGACTTAAGCCCTAAATTTGAGTTTTATGAAGAATCAAATANAGGAGATTTCCATCAGGATCTTGCACATCCATTTTACTCTCAGCTCTTATTTTCAGCAAGCCAGAAGCCCTAGAAAATTTGGGAGGAACTTCCCACTTTCAAATCCTGTGACNAGAGAGTGGTTTGAGGAGCATGAAATACAACCTCATCCAGCTAGAAGATACCTGCTCTTGTCCCTGGGGATGCAATAGTTCTTATAATTTCTTAGAAATATGCCCATACAACTCTCTCACTGTTAGAAGAAATGGAGACCAGAGAGCAAATGACTGATGTGATATGATTCACAAATGGCCACGCTGGTGCAAGCTTGTGCCAATGCAGGGCTTTCTAAGTTGTGCCGTGCTGTCTTTCTTCTGCAGGCTTCTCAAGGGGAGCTCTGGCTAGCTATCTCTAACCCTCTACCCTGCAATCTCACCAGATTCTTTTCAATTAACATCTTCAGTGTTGACACAATAGGCAAATTAGAATGTACTTGTAATTAAAGGTACTTATTTTAAAAGCTAACTTTTAAATTCTTAGATCCCAAAGAAAATGAGACTCTAATTTTTTATATAAATGCAAAATTTTAGATTCTCTTAATTATAGTTAAAAATGTAACTGCAAACAAACGTCAACTAGAATGCCAAAACAACAGCTTTAAGTCCTATTTCACAAGTTGTTCTTTTAGAGACGTCTTCACATTGTCAATCAAAGAGATAATTTTGATTTTGCCANAGCTCCTGCCTCCATTAAAAACAGCAAGTGTGTGATAGCATAACAAGTTGGGCAAGTGAGTTGTACTCAAAGCTGTTCATGGATAGGAAACGAGAGAAAATGGTGAGTTTGGGAAGAAAATTTTGCTATATTATTGAAGATAGTATTGAGCACTTCTTTTGGTTATGCTCTGCTCTAATAATGACATCAAAGTGGAATCATCCCAAGGATTAATTATTATATCTTATGAATAAAGCAGGTAATACTGAATTCAAATGTTTGCTACATGGTAACGGTAGGGTATAAAACGATGCTTTAAGGAGGCAGTGGTCTAAAAAAAAAGATGAAACAAGAAATAATACTTCAGAATGCCTGTAATATGCAAGGCAAATGCTAGATGCTTTAGAATCCACAAAAGGATAGCTGGTATTAGCATGCCCAGTTTGCACATAAAGAAAAGGGTTAACATGGTTGGGTTGGCCAAGCTTGACAATGGCCAAGCTGGGATGTAAATCTGTTTGCCCAACTCAAAAGCCCACAAAATACAGAGCCCTTGCTTCACCACTNGATTTTTGCTACTGTCGTTGTTGTTTGAGGCAGGGTCAAACTATGTATCCCTGACTGCTCTGGCCTGGCCTCAAACTTGCAGTGATCCTCTTGCCTCAGCCTCCTCCATGCTGGGATTACAGGTGTGTACCACCATGGCCAGCTATGAGTCTTTTCAGTGTACCTAAATTAAGCATGTCTATTTACTTCCCGTTGCTTCTAAGGTTTTTTGGATTTGTTCCTAAAGGGTGAATGTTCATCACACTGGTGATAATATAATATAAACCATGTATACTTAGACCAATCCTCAGAGACAAATTCCAGAAACATTTAAAACAGCAGTTCTCAACCTGTGGGTCATGACCCCTTTGGGGGCCACATATCAGATATCCTGCATATCAGATATTTACATTACGATTCATAATAGTAGTAAAATTACAGTTATGAAGTAGAAACGAAATAATTTTATGGTTGGGGGTCACCACAACATGAGAAACTGTATTAAAAGGTCACAGAATTAGGGAGGTTGAGAACCACTGATTTAAAAGATAGGAGGAGCTCAACCACTGTGGCAGACAGCATTTGCCCAGACGTACATAAGCTTTGTTAATCCAGCAACACTGAAAACAGGGAATCCTGTATAACATAAGAATTCTTCAGATGACCAAGGTTCTATAAAGACTTCTGAAGTTTTTATTTATTTCACTGTATCTTTTTAAGGATTGAAATTCTGGGCATTCTCTATAGAATACATAACTGCTCTCAGATGATGGGCAATCATTATGGCCATTGGTTATTAACTCATATTATAAAGACAGGGAGGACATTTCTGAAGTTATTGACATACTCCAGGTGATCAGTATATATTTCTAATATATCTCTAATATACATTATAATGTTTGTCTAAATTATGGTAATTTTTAAAATTTCTGTGTCCATACAAAAGTTTCCTTTAGGCTTACACATGCTCAATTTTCCAGTAGTTACTCCTGTAATAAGCTTGGTTTGTTTACATTTCTTGCTTATAAGGTTGCAGCTTCTAATATGCTATCCAATCATGAAATGAAGAAGAAAAGGGGTTGATGAAGAGTCAGGTAGGTACAAAGACAACATCGTTACAAGAATCAGGCTACTGGCATCTCAAAGTGAAGAAGGAATGTAGGTGACATTAGCTCTACAGTTGGTATTTAATCAAAGAGAAGTAGAAATAAAATCAACCCATGCAACACCAGAGACGAGCTTTGTTTCTTAGGGAACTGTGAAGATGTGCTAGCCTGCAGTANAGACAGATGACTCTCATAGTCCACCACTGTGTTGAGGGGAAAGAGTTCTGAGCAACAAACCTAATTAGGTAATTAAATATGCCTGCTATCTATTGCTGCAGTCCTACCCCANATTTATTCTCAGAAAATAGCTATAATTATGGAGAACTAAAAAAAAATCATAAAATATATAAATAACACTCAACATTAACAAAAGCTTTTAATGAGATTGAAATGATAGGAGAGGGCCAGAAAGATGATTGCTAAAAGCCTGGCAATCTGAATTCAACCACTGCACCTGTATAAAGGTGGAAGGAGAGAACCAATTCCACAAAGATGTCCTCTGACCTCCAAATGTATTCTGTGGCATGTGTGCCAACACACACACACACACACACACACACACACACACACACATACATGCGTGTACACATACACCAAAAGCAATAAATAAAATTTCTTTTAAATTATGTAATAATCAGTAGCCAATCAATCATCAGCTTCCTTTGTGCAGAGAATAATAAAAAGTAAAGTTTNTGTCCTTATAAGGCTTGTATTATTCTAGAATGTAATAATTAGATCAATACATGTAAAAGGAATAATCTTTATGTCCCAATTTAAAAGTGAACAACAAGGAAAAAACCAAATTTTATGCTATCTGTTAGATATACAATTAAAACAAAAGGGCTCAGAAAGACTGAGTGAAGACATTCTAGGCAAATTAAAACGCGAAAGAAAGCAGAGTTGAAATGTAACTGTAGAAAAGGCTCACGTAAAGACAAACGATCAGAACAAAAGCACCGTGGGAGTCAGGGCCAGAACACTTTCAGTACCATTGATGCCACCTTGACGGAGTCCTCACAAAGGTAAAGGGCAGACAGAAAGAGGAACCAACACAAAGGAAAAGTGGTAAAAAGCAAACAAACATTTTTATGTTAAAAATAGAATTCACCAATTTTTGGGTAAGGTTACAAATATTTACAAATGCTCAAATGTTGAGTAAAATTCTGACAGCAAAGCAGCCTGGACGCCATCTCTGTTTCCACTAACTGGGAGCCTTTGCACAGCAATGTGGGCAAGCTGAGATTTAATCACTTCAAAGTAAGGGAACAAATTTACGTTTCAATGAACTTACATGTGAAATGTGTCTTTAGTCCTGACTTTAATGTTATGATAAAATCCACATTGATGTTTCAAATATATATTGAAATATATATTTAAGGATATATATTAATTTATATATAATATAATATATAATTATATAATTATATATATAATTAATAATTGTAATTAATATATATTTATTTAAGGATAAAAATTTTTAAGGAATTATTCTTGACTGCACCTTTCATTTTTTAGTGTTAAAATTTCTTGCTGTGTCTGATGCAGGAGAGTTTTGGTCATCTCTAGTTCATTTTCTGCAAGGTTGATTCTTCTTTTTATATCTTCTTCTTGCCTTTCTTTTGTGGTCAGCTCTTCCTGTAAAGTTTTATATAGTTGTTGACAAGTCATTAAAGAGTCGTCTTTTTCTTTAAGGAGCCTATTGTGCCTAAAAGGAACAGGAAACAAAGTATCACAAGCATACATTAGATACAAGGATTTTATATTTATACTATGATTTCACATTTTGGAGAACTTTCATTATAATTACAACTTAAAAACAAAGATGTTAAGCACATGGATAGTTCTTTGTTAGATTTTTCCCATTGTAGTAACTAACTCATTGTCAACCCNGCTGGATTGAGATCACCACAGATTCNGAGTGTGTATACAAAGGCATTTCTGGAAAGGTTTAGCAAGGAGGAAAGACTCTCTTTGAATGCAGTCAAAACCTTTCCATGGCCTGGGGTCCGGACTGAATAAAAAGAAAGAGGAATCAGGGTTCTGGCAATTCACTNCTCTCTGCTTCCTGACTGGATGATGTAACTAGTTGCCTCATGATTCTGTACTTTGCCTTCCCTACCATAATGGGCTGTATTTGTTTCAAAAGTGAGCCAACACAAACCCCTGCATCCTTAAGTTGACTTTTTTTAGGTACTGTGTTCACAACAATGAGAAAAGTAACAGAAAATTGGTGTCAAGGAGTGAGATAAATAGACCATGTGGTTCTTAGGCCTTGGGAACTGGTTTGTGGGAAGAATGTGGAAGAGTTTGGAAGTTAGGGTAAGAAAAACCTGCGAATGCTGTAAGCAGAGTGTAACNGACATTCAAGTAGAAAACTGGAAGATCAGAATGGCAAGAGAAATGCAGGCNGTGGAGCCCTACACCGAGAAATCTCAGACAATAAGGGATCTTTTGAGAACTTAGAACTAGAGGCCATTCATGTTATTTTCTGGAAAAGAACACAGCTTCCCTCGTGTCCTGGGAACCTGAGTGAGACTGAATTCAAAACCAAAAAATTAATTTGTTTGGTGGAGAAAGTGTGAGGCTGGGATAACATTCAGGCTGTGTCATGGTTACTGCTCACTGTTCTCATTCAGGTCTACGATGACAGGCAGTGACAAGTGAAGCAGAATGACATGAAAAACATGCAGTTGGGTGAAGAAACTGTCAGTTAAAAGTTGCTGAGAAGGTAAGTGCAGACAGAACAGTTGTAACTGTTAAAGATTCAGACGATTCAAAGGAGCCTCAAACTGTACCCATGGGAAAATAGGAACGGTGCCACCCCCCACCCATCAAAGGCTTTGACTTCTGAAAATGCGTACTTAAAAGAGAAGCTGAACTGAGAAGGCTCCTGAGGGGATTCCCTGTTTGAAAACAACAGCTTTGGAAAGCACTTTCTCAGCTTCAGAGTGTTATGATAAAAACGAAGTTGGTAGCAGAACTAGGCAGTGCCATCTACCTGGTGCTGGTTTTAGAGGCATGTAAAATACAGGGAGTCATGAAAGCTTTCCCCCAAATAATCCAGAAAGCTGCTGAGGGTAGGTAATTGTGGGAAGGTCTGGTTCCTCACAAGGAACCCCTGAGAGGCTATATGGGTAAAGTTCTGAAGGTAAAGTCTAAACTGCAGTGGAGAGCACAGGGTATCATAGAGGCCAGGATCATAGGTGTCTGGCAAGGAGAAAGCCCAAGAGCTCCATGCACTGCAGGAGGCATACTTGGAGGACAGGTGATGTGGATGGCCATCAGAGCCCAGATAATTCTATCACAAGCCCCAGACGATGACATGGAACTGTAGCATTGGTGTTTGTGTTGATGGGTTTGACTTGCTTTGGGCAGATCTTACCTTGCTACAATACCATTCCTCCCCTTGGGATGGGAATGCTTACTCTGTGGTGTTATATATTAGAAGTATGTAACTGGGCTTTTTCTTTTATAGTAGCTCACTTAAAGTGACTGCTTTAGGTCTCAGAAAAGACTTNAGATTTTGGAGCTGTGTTGGGATTTTCAAAGGCTGGGTCTGCACCCCGAGATGAAAATGAGACGTCAGGGGCCAGGTGGAATGTTATGATGTAATGTCTGGAAGTCAAGTTGACAAGGGGTGGGGCTGTGACTGTTCATCTTCCTGTCAACTTGGCAGGACTTGGATCATCATGGAAATCCTTCTTTGGTGGTGTCTAGAAGGCTGTTCTGAGAAATTTTAACAGAGGAAGAAGCACTACCCTGAATGTGGGTGACACTATCTCATAGGCTGGGGTTTGGACTGAAAGAAAAGGAGAAAGCAAGCTGAACGCTGCATTTCTCTGTTTCCTGATGACATCCACCTCANGCTCCCATTGCCNTGTGGACTGAAACCGTTCCTACACTGTGAATCAAAACAAACTCTTGGTCTCGTAAGTTGCTTCGTCAATTGTTTTTGTCACAGCAAAGAAAAAAGTAGTGACACCAGTGTCGGCAGACACAGAAACCATGGACAACGGAGAGATATAGAGATATCAGGAGGTCCAAATTAGGTATTACATATATAAGCAAGAAAATAAGAGGTATGTACATTCTCAATAAGATGAGTTAGAAATATGGTTTAAGTTCAGTTATTAAAATGTTTATTAAAAATTTGCAGTATATACCTTGACTCAGAAATAACACACTCAAACTTCAGTTTCCTAAGTTCTCTTTGACAGTTATCAGCATCATTAGATTTTTTCCTAAGACAAAAGTATTTTGAAATAGTTAAAATTCATTATTTCAAAATNAAATGTTTTTTTCTATGTCTTAAAATCTTCATATTATTATTACTTAAAAATACACTTAAATAACCAAATTACCGCCTATCAGATGGACTGTATTTAACTAAGAAGAATACACTTTGAACATTATCAGACAAACCCCGCAACAGAACAAACCAGATCTTATCAATACTGCAAACTGATCAAAAGGGAGGGAAGTCTAGAGAAAAATGACTCTTGGGATGGAGTGACACTGTAGAGCAGGTTGGGTCTTACATGACTGAAGCCTGGGGACAGTCTCAGTGAGAAGCAGGAAGGGGAAATAAACCTCTGGCAGAAAAGGCCAGTCTTTCTGGCCTGAAGAGCCAAAGGAAAATGTTTTGAGCAACTTCAACTGCTGGGAAGTGAGGGGTTAAACCTGGAACACTTAGGAGAGGGGGTCCCCAAATAAACTCTGCTGGTCTCCCATCTTCGAGCGCACAGGGCAGATAACACGCAGCCCAGGTGAAGATAAAGTAACTGAAATGAGATGGAGCTGCTGCCCTAGAAACAACCTGCAGTGTAAGACCAACCAAGTCACTTGCCTGTGCAGTGACACAATCCCTGTCGCTAGTTTTTTGTTGACTTGACACAAGCTGGGGTCATATGGGAAAAGGCAACTTCCATCAGATGGGCCTGTGGCATTTCTTGATGAATGATTCATGTGAGAAGGCCCAGCCCACTATGGGTGGTGCCACCCCTTAGCAGGTAGTCCTGAGCTGTATCAGGAAGCAGGCTGAGCAAGTCAGGGGAGCAAGCTAATTAGTAGCATTCCCCCACAGATGCTGTGTCAGTTCCTACTTCTAGGTTCCTGTCATGAGTTCCTGCCCTGACTTCCCTTTATAATGGACTGTAAACCATAAACTCCAATCCTTTCCTTCACAAGTCATTTTTGGTCAGGGTGTTTATCACAGTAATAGAAAGCAATTAGGACACTACTTGAGATGAGACCATGTAACAGGTAGATGTACACAGTGACAGCATAATGCGACCAGGTCACATCCTGCTTGCCAGATAAAAACTTCACACAAGTCATCACAACAGTACTGGGAAAATCAGAACACAAACAGTTACACATCAATAAGAGCAGAAGTTCCAATAACAGACTGTCCAGCCATGTTAGAACGGCAAGCTAGAGATTCACAAATTAGTAATCGAGACAGTCAGAAGTTCACTGTGGTGCAGACTATTAAATGAGTGAGAGCTGCTAATGAAGTCTAAGGATGTTACAAGGGTCCATAAATTAGGAAATGTATTAGGTGTAACCATTTTGACATACAGTGGTTCCCTCTCCATGTCTGTGGCTTTGCTTTCTGAAGTTTCTGCTACCCTACTACAGTCAAAAAATAATAAACTGAATGGTCCAGAGATAATAGCTAAGTTTTAAATTCTACACAGTTCTGACTACTGTTATGAAATCTATTGTCCCACCCCATCCTACCAAGGGCACTCATCACTTCATCCCATGTGCTCACATTATTGATTCTACCCATCTTCAGCTCTCTTGGTCCTGCTCAGGTATCGGATTCACTACTGTGTTTATCCCAGTGTCTGCTTATAAGTAATCTTTACATAGCNGCCTAGGACCATATCACAATGTCACCACACTTCATCAGGTAGGCCCTGTAAGTATCTCCTAAGATAGTGAACACAGTACAACAGGATATGAGAGAGCCCATTCCTATAACTTCATTACATTATAACTCTATTTTTAGTTATTTATCTTATCTTGTGTCTAATACATAACTTGAACTTTTCAGTGGTACACAGGTGTGGTGGTTTGAATGAAAATGGCCCCTATAGGCTTAGATGTCTCAATACTTGGTCCCTAGGTGGAACTGTTTGGGAGGAATTAGGAGGTATAGTCTTGTTGGAGGAGGTATGTCACTAAAGGGTAGACTTGGAGCCTTGCCAGTGTGCCCTTTCTCTGCTTCTTGCTTGTGGATCAAGAGGTGGGGTCTCAGCTGTCCCTGCTGCCACACCTTTGTCCCACCATAGTGGACTCCAGCCCTCTGAAAATGTAAACCCAATTAAATGCTTTCTTTCCTAAGTTGCCTTGGTCATGGTGTTTTGTTACTGCAATACAAAAGTAAGGAAGAAGGTACAGGGAAAACAGTGTATGTGTATATGTGCACGTGTGCGTGTGTGTAGGGTTTAATACTAACTATGGTGGCTTAGCACTGAGCCTTTTTGTTTTGTTTTTTGAGACAGGGTCTTGAAATTAGCTCTAGTTGTCCTGGAGCTCATTATGTAGACGAGATTGACCTGGAGCTCACAGGGATCCATGCACCTCTACCTCCCAAGTATTGCGATTGAAGGAATACTGCCACTACACTTCGCTAGGCACTGAGTCTTGAAGCACAGTCCTTGTGGATAAGGGTTGGGTAACTACTATATTAATTACTAATGGACAAATTCCAAGATATTTTAAATGAATTTGTTCTTTTTACTGAATTCATGAAAATAAACACAATCTTCAGGAAATATATAAGCATACTGAGTGAAGTAAGGTTCTGCACAAACCTCATTCTCATTCCTTGCGTATTCTTGTAGGAAACTGTAAATAATACTATCAATTATTTATTCAGTTCATTTAAACCCATGTCAAGTGTGTGCATTCATATTTAACATGAAAGGGATAATTTTTATGGTCCCATGCTTAATTTCTCAACTCCTAATAGTTTGTTTTTCATAATAGTTATTTTTTTCTTTGATAGATATAATTCTGAATATACTTAGTGGATATCAATTATACTAACTTTAATGTCTTCTGTTTGCTAATTTGAATTTCTTAAGGTGTTAAAGGTTTACTTGCTGAACTCTTAGTCACTTTGAGGGGCGGGATGCGACTTAGAATAGGTTTTGTCATACACTTAGTTTTTGTTGTGTTTTTACTTCCCTTACAATTCTCTGTTTATTTTTGGAGGTGAGGTGAAGGGGCAGAGTTTGCTACCTGCTATGGGTGTAAGTTTTGTTTTGGCTGTGGCTCTCAGATTCTGGTCCCTACATGCAATGCTATCTTGGCTGACTGGAGGCTTTTGATGATGGGTCATCTGGCTTAAGTGTTCCTCCTCATGAAACCTACCTCAGATAATGCAGGGTATGTGATTACCCCAAATCATACGCCAAAATGGATCCCAGCAAATGAGAGTGTCTAGAGGAGTTTTCACAAACTCCCCAGGATTCACTAGGTCTCATGGCCCTGACTTCCTAATGGGCGCTGAGAAAGATCCTGCCTATTGCATGTCTACCATTGCCAGTATACAAGTGGCTTTCCTCTTGTTCACACCTCCATAGTGTCAACCCATTTACTGTCCTTTCTATGTATCAGCTTTCAGAAGTTCCTGAAAAATTTTCATTGATGGCAGTCATCCTTGTAGTCTTATTTACTTGCCTTTATGTTGATGAACATATATAATATATATATACATATATATATCCTGATATATGTGCATATAGTTAATATTTATTTGAAGGTAATACAAATATATTTCATATCCTCATATGCATATTTTAAAAATAATACCTAGGATCTTATGCATGCCAGGCAAGTTTATTTAACCACTGTGCATTATCCTCAGCCCTTTTTCTACTTTTCATTTTGAGACACAGTCTTGTTAAGTTGTTCAGGCTAGTCTTAAACTTACTCTGTAGCCCACTGTTTTATAGCAATTTCCTTCCAGATAGAACATTCCATTTTGAAGGGAAGTTCCTTAAGATACAGGATGTTCTAAAAGGGAAGTGAAATATTCCATCCTGCAGGAAAACTAGTTAAGCTCAGGAAGTAAACAACTTAAAAGATTCAGGAAGTCCCTAAAACTGATTAGATTCACTAGCACCTTCCCTGCCCAAGTCTATACAAATCATAATGATGGAAAGAAATTCTCAGACATGCTGAGCTACCTGAAAGAGGCAGATCAGCTATGATGGCTATTCTTGGTTGTCAACTTGACTACATCTGGAATTAACTAAAATCCAAAAATGGAGGGCACACCTGTGAGGGAATTTTGCTTAATCTGAAGTAGGGAGATTTGCTTCTAATCGAGATCTTTTTTTTAGGTAGGAAGCCTTTAATCCAGATCTTGAGGTGGGAAGACACACCTTTAATCCGGGTTATACCTTCTGCTGGAAGCCTATATAAGGACATGGAAGAAGGAAGCCTTTGTTCTTTGCCTGCTTGCTCTCACTTTGCTAGCAATTCCATCCCTTCATTGGCATTAGAGTCTACTTCTTCTGGATGCCAGCATATGCTGAAGACCAGCTAAGACATCCAACCTCATTGTATAGAGGAACTACTGGATTCTTGAACATTTTGTTCACTGCTAGCCAATGCTGGATTAGCTGGACCACAGCCTGTAAGTGAGTCCAATAAATTCCATATATATACATATACATATATATATATACATATATATATATATAGAGAGAGAGAGAGAGAGAGAGAGAGATTAATTCTACAAGTTAACTCTGACTAGTACATTAGCTAATCTCCCAGAAGAGGCAGAGACCAACTAAGCTACATGAAAGAGGCTCAGATAACTAAGCTATCTGGAAAAGACACTCTAATCTATTGAGCTGCCTGCAGGCTGTGCAGTGTACTCTAGATTTCCAGCTTTTGTGAGCTGTCACTCATGCTGAGGTAGATTTTTGGTGATGCAGCTGTCTTTGAGTCCTTTCTGCTCCTAAAAGTAACCCCAAGAAACTCATTTCACCAATTAGACTTTGATGGTATCCTTTCTTTGGTTTGTAATAAGTTCTCTATCTGTAGAGAAGATGTTTGTTCCTGGCTCACTGGGAAGTATGATCACACAATGCCCAGGCAGGACTCCAACTTGTGATCATCCTGCCTTTGTCTCCTGAGCAGCTGGTGTTATAGGCCTGCACCACCAGGTCTAGCTATAAAAGTGCATTTTACAGCCTTCTTAGCTTTCATTATTTTGGTGTGATCCTTCCTTAATTATGCAGATAGTATGACAAAGACAGAATTTGTAGACAGTTTTGAAACTGACTTTCAGAGCATGATTAAAGCCCTACCACTCAGCAAACACCGCTGCTTTCCTTGTGATACCCATTCCAGCTTTCTTCCGTGTCTCAGACTCTCGGTTATCACCCATCAAAGCTCATTTTGGCAGTCCAGTTCCTCTTGCCAGTAATTCATTTAACAGAGAGGATGTAATGGGCTTCAGACAAACAGAAAAGGGGAGAAGGCTGTTTGGTGGTTTGGGGGATTTTTCTACAAGTTCTTTTACCATTAGATAGCCTCATTTGGACACAGTATTGAGAGCTACAGCCACGTTCTAGGCACAAGGGACCATAATCTAGGTGAAGCCAATGCTGAAGGCAATAGGAAGGAGACACTAGTGATTTGAATGAAAATGGCACCACATGGGCTCATAGGGAATGGAAATATTGGGAGATGTAGCCTTGTTGGAAGAAGTGTGTCACTGGGGTGTGGGCTTCGGGGTTTCAGAACCCCAATCTAGGCCCAATGTCTCTCTCTCTTCCTGCTGCCTGTGGATCCAGATGTAGAACTCTCAGCTCCTTCTCCAGCACCATGTCTGCCTGCATGCTGTCATGCTTCCTACCATGAGAATAATGGACTAAACCTCTGAACTGTAAGCCAGCCCCAGTTAGATAGATGTCTTCCTTTATAAGAGTTGCCTTGGTCATGGTGTCTCTTCACAGCAATAGAACCCTAACTAAAACACAGGAGTATCAAAACCCTTGATAATATTGCTGAGCCTGTAGATCAACCAAACCAGTCATTAACTCACTTCAGTGACTAAAGCCAAAGCCTCCTAACTGATAAAAATAAAAATCAATTTTCAGTTATAACACATGACAGTGCTGGAGATGTGGCTCAGCTTGTAGAGCATTGGCCTAACATGCATGAAGCTCTGGGTTCTATCCCCATCACCACATAAAACTGAGCGTGCCTGTAATCCCAGTACTTGGCACTTAGGAGATGGAAGCTGGAGGATCAGAAGGTCAAGGTCATTCTTTGCCACCTGGCATGTTCCAAGCTATCCTGGGCTACGAGAGACTCTGTCTCAAAAACACACAAAAGAGCAGAAGAGCTAGCCAATTCCATCCATTTATGAACTGTTCCTTCCTTCCATGTTAAAACACAAAAAAACTTATATCCAACCATTTTTAAAAGCCTATGTTTTAATCTTTATTTTTGTTTTTCTTAATTTGTAGTGCTAGAGATCAGGCTCAAGGCCTCCCACATGTAAGGCAAGTAAGTTCTCTACTTTTTAACCACACCCCAGCCCTAAAACAATTTAAACAACAAAAGAATGACATTAAATTGAATAAATAAAGGTCACTCCTATTCCTAGCACACACCAAAGTCAAGATTTAAAATTTAAAGGACNCTCCTACACCGTTTTCTAATTTCTAAAAGCCCAAAGAGGTTTGAGTATGTATAGAAAATCTCTAATTTATTAATCAGAGTTTTTAAAAAATTGGACTCATTTATTTTATTTTATGTGCATGAGNGGTATGTATGTATGTATGTATGCCACTTGTGTGTCCAGTGTCCTTCAGAGTCAGGAGAAGGCACTCGATCTCCTGCAACTGAAATTAGAGATGGTTGTAAGGCACCATGTAGGTGCTGAGAACTGAACCCTGGTCTTTTGCAAGAGCGATAACTGCTCTTAATTGCTGAGCCAACTCTCTAGCCCCTTGCACATCAGATTTTTGAGTAAATTATTTTGACTTCTAATTTATCATTGGTCAAAACACAAATTCAGCTCTAACCTATTAAAAAATAATATCTGTAGGGATCTGATGACCTCTGAGCACAGTGAGGCTTGCTGGGCTCTGGTCCCAAGTGTTCCCCACCCCTACTTCATTTACTCCAAGCCGGAAACAGAAAGCAGGTGGAGCAGAGATGAAAGAGGTACAGACATGCGTAGAGCAAGGCCTCTAGCACTAGAGACCGTCTTAAGTGGCTCTTTTATAACCACATTTTCTAAAAGTGGGTACTTGCTCTGATCTTTCCCTGAAGCAGGTCTCCTGTGCGTGGGAAGCAGCACTTCTGTAAGCTGGTCGAGCGGCACAGTATTTCTTTTTTTTTTTTT
>LZPO01117035.1:313035-329656 GCA_001675575.1 Neotoma lepida
AAAACCCTTGCTACAAATAATCTAACTATACACTAATTTGATTGGACATTTCTGGACTCTGTTTCTTTTCATGCTGTTCAATATTTGACTAAACACGTTGTTCTCAGGAATAGCCATGGGCAACACAGACATTTGGTCGCTAAGCATCCTAAATATTTATATTTATGAGGCCGAGCCTTGTGAATACAGGAACTGAAACCAGAGCTCCCATATTATACATCACGAAGTAAAATGGTATACTTTATTTTCAAAGATCATGTGCATTTGATTTTAGCATTACAATTACAGATATACCATGTTTGTGTATACAGTAGTCTTTCAAATTCCTGTAATAAACTAATTTTTAAAACAAATACTGTTCTGGGTACTTTTTATATGTGTATGATGCATCTCTCTCTTTCTTCCCCTCTCTCTCTTCTTCTCTCTCTTCCTCTCTCTCTTTCTCTTTCTCTTCCTATCTCTCTCTCTCTTTCTTCCTCTCCCCCCCAACCCCGTGTGTGATGCATACCTCTGTGTGTGTAGAGAGGCATGTGTGTGTCATGGGGCACATGTGCAGGTCCTTGTCTTCTACCATGTTTGAGCTATGGTCTCTGTTGCTTTGCCTTTCCTAACGCCAGGCTGGCTATGGCTTCCAGAGGCTCTCCTGCCTCTGGCTCCCATCACATCATAGAAACACTGAGGTCATAGATAGGTGCTACATGCCTCGCTTTAAGTGGGCTCTGGGTATTCCAAACTCAGGATTTCGCACAGTAAGTGCTTGATCCACTGAGCCATTTCCCCACCTCTGAACATTTTATAAGGTCATTTTCTTATCATTTGCTTTCCAATAATTATTCCTCATTTTCATAAAACATAGTCAATATTTCAAAAGCACTCTATTTTGAATTTAAAATTAGATATTTTAAGAAATAACAATTCAGAAAATTTAAATATTGTAGACAGTAAAGAAATGAATATAAGGGAAAAAATGAGATAATTACTTCATCTGAACATCAAGAGAAATCACTGATATGTAGCTAGGTAACTTCCATACTTGATTATAACCAAGAGGCTGAGAAACAACTCAGTTCTGTACTGGGGGACAAAAACACTTGACTGAGATAAAATGGTGTCAGGTCCTTCAATATTTAATGTAGGCCACAAGAGAGCCAAGAGAAGCCACAGCAGACCATCACCTACACCACTGAACCATTGCCTAGAGACGACACATTGGGGTCTTTCCAAAGTCTTTGTTTTGTGACTCATCGATGGGCAGGCCCCTGTTAGAGCTGTTTAATATTGCACCTTACATGAGCGCCTCTTTACAGCTGTCCAGGTCCATCGATGTCTTCTGAAGTCTCAACCCAAGGGCCTCTACTTGACACTGTAAGTCTGAAACAACACAGCATGCTCATTAGTATACCAGTGTCTAGGTGTTTTCACAAACTAAACCAAACTCTTCTGAAGTTTCCCTTTAGCTTCCAAAGAACAACACAAAGAACTTTGCCTGTATGCAACATGCTCGGGGCNCACACAACACTCTACATACCTCATATGTCTTGGCCCTTTCTCTCCTTACCATCATGCTAATTTATAAACACCTAACAGGCTAACTTTTCCAGGGTTTTCAAAGGAAATTTGTGTGGCTGGCACTTCTGATCATTTGGCTTACTTCTTAAAATGTTTGGCTCTCTGAGCTCCCTCTTCTCTTCTGGGTGGAAATGAAGTAGACAAATCATGTGCCAGGCACATGTTTGAGAGTTTGTTAACTCTGAGTAGTATCTAACAGGCATTTTAATAACTTTAAAAGACAAGAGAATACTGTGGAAAATTGGCTTCCTCATAGTCTTCATCTAGGAAATGTAGGAAGTATTTGAAAAGGGTTATTCAAGAAGCCANGTGTAAAGTGTATAGAGTCTTGGCTTACCTGAGTCCTGGCACTAGGCGACTGTGAGTGTGAGCTGAACCCCACTCCACTGAAAGCCTGTGGGCACTTAAAACTCTGGGAATTATTTAAGGTATGAAAGGAGACTACACAGAATGGACTAACCAGTTTATACAGAAAAAAGACATTCAAAACAAGGGAATCCTATAGTTTTTATGTTCTAGCCACTTCAAGTGTTTTAATATCCTACTTTTAACCTATTTTTCTTTTTTTTTCTTTTTTTGTTTTTCGAGACAGGGTTTCTCTGTGTAGCTTTGGCGCCTTTCCTGGAACTCACTCGGTAGCCCAGGCTGGCCTCGAACTCACAGAGATCCGCCTGCCTCTGCCTCCCGAGTGCTGGGATTAAAGGCGTGCGCCACCACCGCCCAGCCATTTTAACCTATTTTTAATAATAAACTTGAAATTTTTTATGCAGCACTATAAAAAANACATCGCCAAACTTCTATTAAATCTTCAACATGCTTTATTATCNTTTTTTTTTTTTACAATGAGCTAGTTTCTCAAATCAGAAGCAAATTCATTCTAAACAAATGTTCTCATAGGAATTTACCAGGCATTTATATTAAAACCTTTGTTTATCCCAGTGTTTTCAGATACATTATTTTTAATTATTTTAATGAATATATAAAATTTTGTATCTATCACATACACCATATTTGAAACATGTATACAGTATGGAATAAGTCAAGCTTATTATTATCACATATACTACACCAATTCTTATTTTTTGAGGTGTGAACACTTCAAATTTACTCTTAAAATTATTTCATAATGTTACTAACTAATAATGACCATGCTGCACAATAGAGTCCTTAAAGTTCACCACCTCCCTAAATGAAATGTTTCTTTGACCACTGTCTCCTCACATGCATTATTTAACTTTACCCCTTCAAAATGCCAGACAGATTCTAATTGTCTCATTTTTCAAATGAAAAGTAAGAGAGATAGAGAGAGAGAGAGAGATGGTCTCTGGGTCCACTGTCCCACTCTTGAAATCAGAAAATCAATCAGCCAGCAGTTTCTGAAGATGTTTCAGTCTGCTGAGGGGGGAGACCCCTCAAAACAAGATTCAATTCCTGACTTACTAATGACATTTTCAGGGTACACTTTTTTCCATTAATGGAAGAGAAAATAATAAGAAATGGACCTTTGAGTAAAAATCTTTCAAAGCCCAGAAGCCTTATTTTGAATGGTCTGTACTAGGTCATTGTGCTACTCAGCTCCTGTTGGTCAGTTTTGACTCAGTCTCTGAACAATGAAGAGGCAGGAGCCGGTGTTCGCTGAGGGCATCCTATGTCCAAGCACTGAGCATGGAGCCTTCTCTGCCTTACTTCATTTGTGGCATAGTTAGCAGAGGAGGAAGCAGGTGCTTTGGTTTTTCCAAGTGGAAAGTGGAAAGAGGAAAGTAACTGGCCTCTTAAAGTTCACTCGGCAAGCTGTGCGTGACCCAGGGGCTCACACTGAGTTCTGCCTGAGCCTTAAGTCTTTCTTGCTCACAATGACTCTTGAAGCACAAAAGCCACAAGTGAACAGTATATCTGTCAAAGACATGTGGTAAGCATTGTCTAGCCCAGTCTCTGGACTTCTAAAGAGATACAGTTTACAAATGAGAAATACTAGTTTACTAATGAAAGATAGAAGGACATGGTGTCCTTGTGACTAATTTTATGGAACACTGAGGACAAGTTTGCTTTCTTGTTGAATGCTCCTTGTACTTCTGTCAGGATAGACTCATAAACTAGATTAAGCATGGATCTGAGCCCATGTGATAAATTTTGTTATTATTTCTAAGTATGGCTATAGTTAAAACTGATTAGCTTTAAAATAAACGCCCAAAGAACTGTTACTTTGTATGTAAATTTTATGTAATTAATTCTCAATTACCTGAGAATCCGTAGAATAGTAGATGCTAAAAATAGCCACTAATTCAAGCTCACTTTGGTAACATTACAAAGTATTCTAAGGCTTAAATACACAGATGCGTCCGAGTTCCAGAATTTACCAGGTTCCCACTAAAACAAACCCTGCCACAGGACCATAGATGCAAGAGGAACGACAAAGCTGATGAACGTCCATGGCTCTTCACTGTGTTTCTCTTCTCTTCTCACTTTCAGAATAAACATGGGTGAGCCTTTGTTCACACTGCAGAGCCGTGAGGAGACACTGTCCCCAGGATTGTTTGCCACATGTCTTAAAACAGCTCTGAATATTGGTAAAGTAAATAAATGTTTCATCTTGTAAAACAAGAACCCATGAAGGTTGTTGCACCAAGTAAACAGAAACAAAAATATAAGCAGTGCCAACCAAGAAAGTATTTTATTTAAGGAGAAAAGATATCACCTAGAGCTGAGGAAACACAATTCATTACGAATAACTCACAATGTAAAAAGCCCCCTGGTGTGTTACTGGGAGTTGATTTATACATTTTCATGGATGCTTTTCATTTTTTTGGTAGTATTTTTTTGTAATGAGGAAGTATTAAGGATTATTTTAAAAAACAAAAACATAGGATGTGTCTCTTTGGTTCTGAATGATGTGTAAGCATCACACAGGNTTATTAATGGTTCTGGTAGATAACAGGGTCTTTTGTTTTCAGAAGCAGAATGCCCAGTTCCTGTCCTTAATAAATAAAGGAACACGGTCAGGATAAGCAGCAGAGAGTCTAAGCCACCTGCGCAAACCAGCTCCTTCAGTTTCTGAGGCAAGGAGTTCTAAATAAGTGTATTGTTCTGTGCAGTCCTTCTCTATAGTCAAATAAATTCAACTTCAATTTTCTGTCATTCAGCATGACATTGGATTATGAGGCAAGGGGCCCTGAATGACTATGAAGAGAAAGGAAGCATTGGCTTTAAACACCATGCAGATGTAAGGCGGAACCCATGGAAACAATCCAAAATTTACAACAGCACATTCTACTGTGATGTGACTGCATTCTCTGCAGATATTAAACATGAAGCAAATGATTTTAAATGAACGAAACCAAAAAGAGCTCTTAGTCTCTCTTCACATGAAGCAGCTGCTGGCCGGATAGCATTACACAGACAGCAGATTTGCAGTAATTAGTCATTTGAAAGAATCCCGTGATTCTGAAAGGCTTGGAGAAACTGCACACACAAAAGGTATTCACGGTTAACTATTTTATAGGAAGACAGAAAGCTTTAATAGTCACTTGGAAGGCATAATAATAGGCATAAGACAATATCAGAGAAAACAATAAGTACACCTTAAAGGGTAGAAAGAAGTTTCAAGCTAAAAAACTCCTAATAAAGAAAACACACACAATCTTAAATTTTGGTTCGAAGTCCTATTTGGAGGAAAATCTATAACTCAAGATTCATGTAGCAAGGTGGAAGAACAGCAGGCATAAGAACACAGGGTAAAATAGCTAAGATTCCTAAAGTTTGATTTGACAGTTGCAATGCCAAAGGGTTAAGATGACCTCACTGGTGATTCTGAGCAGCAGAAATGATTTGTCTCAACACAATTAACAAATTTCAACATAAAACACCCCAATGGCTGTCATGTCTTTAATGTTAGAGATAAAGAAACTCAAACTACCTTTGAACCTTGTAACACAATTAACACTTAACAGTTCCGAGGTGCTGCCCACAAATTCTAAAGCCACATATCTGGCTTCAAACCCTGCCTCTTCCAGCCCATATGGTTCCTGGCACCCTGCACAGGGCTCTTCCAGGTTTCAGTGACTTCAGATGTGCACAGAAGGAGAGCAGTGACGGGCACATGTGAGTGTCACCTAAGTGCCACTGATTGCTGTGCTGGAATAGAGTTAAAGCCACCTCCTCCAATTCTGCGCTGCAGTTCATCACTTCCCACCATGAGGACCTTGTTCTTACGCATGGGCATGGGGTCACTGGTGACCATCTTCTTAAAGAGGGGCAAAACTGGGGACTCTAATTAGTTTCTTTTCTTTAATAATTTCTTGGGGAACTAAGGTAAAATGTTAACATTTCTTATATTATTTTTTCTGTGTTTGAAAGTTTTTATGGATCCATATTGTTTAAAACAGTGGTTCTCAACCTTCTTAATGCTGTGACCCCTTACTACAGTTCCTCATGTTGTGGTGAACCCCAACTATAAAATTGTTTTTGTTGCTGACTGTAATTCATAACTGTAGTTTTGCTACTGTTATGAATCATAATGTAAATATCTGATATGCAGGTTATCTGAAATTCAACCCCAATGGGGTCATGATCCACAGGTTGAGGATGGCTGGTTTAGATAATGGCCCTGCTTATAGGAGTCTCAAATGAGTATCTTCTATATCATGAAGACTAATCAATTCTGTTCTGTGTATCCAAGGTACAAAAGAAAGCAAAGGACACAGGAGAAGAAAACCTGTTGTAGGGAGGGCCCAAATGAGGTTGAAAGAGCAGATAAAAACCGCTGTTTGATCCTGTGGATGGGAAATGGAGAAGTAACTGTAGTTGCAGGGAAAAACACTAACAAGGGCGGTGTTTGTTTTGAAGACAGGTGATACTGAGACATGTGCATTTGTATTCAAGTAGGATCCTTCTAGAAGGATGACTTATAACGTACCTTATATGAGACAAAACTACACTTCTTGCTGGTGTTTTTAAGAATTACACAAACTGCCTGGGTTTAAAGAACTCCGCTTGGCCTGGCAAAAATGATGCTGCAGGATAAAGAACAGCAAAGAGGGAAAAGACTGAAGAGGGTGTTGAGATGTGACCAGGGCCTGGACACAGAGTATCCAGACTGCAGGAGCAGTGCAGGCTGTGGAGACAGAGGCACAAGTGTGAGATAGATGGAAAACTCTCCCTTAGTAGCCTGGGGTGGACAGCCTGGGAAGGAACCGTCTCCAACACTGCTTGGGCAGGTGGGAAGGAAGCAACGCACCGCTGAATTGGGTGCAGTCCTGCAGGCTGCTGACGGGCATGGCTAAGAAGAGTCCATCAAGTGACACCGTGGGAAGGAAGCAGCGCACCGCTGAATTGGGTGCAGTCCTGCAGGCTGCTGACGGGCATGGCTATGAAGAGTCCATCAAGTGACAATGGTAAGCACGAGCAGGCTGAGGGGACAGGCCTTCTCTACCCACAGAGGCCGCAGGCACAGAAAAGCCCACAGAAAGGAAAATGTCTAAAACACCAGAGATGAAGTTGTAAGTGGCATCAGACAGGAGAACTTGGGCAGAAAGCTCTCAGCAGGAAGGACATACTAAGTAACTTGATGGGATCACTGAGACTAGCAGCCCTTCCCCCAGCTGCAGAAACTGCTGTGAAGGACTGAAGGCGAGCTAGAACCCACACTCATCCCAAGAAGAAAGAAAGAGTCACCCAGGCTATGCTCCCTTCCCAATTTGTTTTCATTCTTATTTTTATTTACACTTTTTTAAAACCTTGTTTCGTTGCTCTGTTTCAGCCTGTGTCTCAGCTTAAACACCTCAGGTGTTCAGGATCCTCATTTCTCTCTCCCCACTCTGTAACACTGTCACAATGACTTCCTTACTTCTAGCCCATACATCTTTCCTCTACTCTTACTTTATTCACTTTCCCCGTTTCCCAATCCTTCCTTGTTTTATGACTTAATACACTTATCTCCAAAGAACATAAACTACATTTCCCCCCAAAACAGCACCTCATATTAATGTATCTGAACCTTTGTGGGGACACAAAAGACAGGCACACAAGGGTCTCCTACAGAAGTTAGCACTGTTACAGCAGCTGCTACTCTCTCTGAATAGTAGTGGGTACCATAAATTCAAGTAAAGACAACTTACCAGGAAGACTTGTATGAAATGAAACAAAAAGAGTGGGTAAACAGGAAAAATAAAAACTTAAAACTGGAGGACACACTCATCCTGACAGATATACAAAGCACAACAAAGAAACAGAGACAATGGAAGAAAAGATGCCACTTGTGAGCTCACATGCTCACAACTCTTCAGTACTGAGACCAAAGTTAACCATAAGAAAAATAAGGTTAATAAAATGCAAGAAAAAATGTTCTATTTTTAAAAATGACCAATGGCCACATAGAAGACTCAAATTAGCAGATGAATGAAGAAAAAATAAATTCATGTAGATAAGACTGCAATAAGATAATGTTAGCAAAGAAAATAAAGCAGTCTATAGTTTGGGGGGAAAAATTTAAAAGACCTGGAGGAAAAATTTGGTAAGGAAATAAGGTTTTGAAAAAGAACAGAAGGAAAATTAAAGAGTCAACCAAGGGGATGGAGGACACATAGCAGAAAGCATATTAAAAAGTCAAGGAACACACTGCAGCCGGGGAAGCAGGTCGGCTAACTGCAGAACTTCACTCTCCCTCAGCTCCTCCAGTCCAACCAACTCCCCAGTTTCATGCCCAGCTCCATAGCAGACCACCTGCTGCAGCCTCCCTTCTCCCCATCACCGCCTGCTGCAGCCCCATCACCAGTGGTTCGCACAGATCTTCCAATCCAACCTCTTCCCCCTACTCATCTCTTTATCTCAGTCTCCAGCAGGCACTCCGGCCAGGGAAGCAAGTGGCCTAACTGCAAATCTTTACCACTCTACTTCCCCCTCTCCTCCAAATCCAATCCCTCAGTCTCACCCCCATCTTTGTAGCAGACCACCAGCTGCAGCCTCCCCTACTCTCTTCCCCCATTTCCAGTGGATCTGGCAGGTCTTCTCCAATCTTCCTCCCAACTCATCCTGTTATCCCAGGCCCCAACTCCAGTAGGCTTTTGCTGGGAAGGCACCCATCAAACACGAGACACAAGCAGGCAGAGAACCAGGCAGGAGAGTTCCAGGCCTTCTCTCTTCCTCCATTCCTCCATTTCCAATCCCCCAGTCTCATCCCCAGCTCTGTAGTAGACCACCTGCTGTGGCCACTCCTCACTCTCTGCCCCTGTTCCCAGGGGACTAAGCACATCTTGGTGGAACACCCTGCTTTCATTTCTCCTGTGGACCCTCTCAAAACTCCCTCCTACCCCATCCCTATTCCTAAGTTTTAACTCCCACTATCTAGGAACATATTTGACCTGGAATCCCCTACTCCACCACCCCCCCAACCCTGCACCATGGCCATCCCTATCAGGATCCCAGAACAATTTCCCATCAGTCAACACACAGCCACCACTCTCCCCTAAGAACCAGAAAGGGCAACAGAAACCAAAGAACCAAACACCCATCCAACAAAGACAAGACCAATAATTAGCACCTAGAATTACAAACTTCTCAAACTCAGATGCCTGCAGGCAAGCATAAAAACACAATCAATAAATAGCCAGGACAATATGTCTCTACTAGAGTCCAGCAACTCTACCATGATAGATCCTGAGTACTACAGCATAGCTGAAGCACAATAAAAAGCCCTTAAAATAGCCTTTATGAATATGATAGAGGCCCTTAAAGAGGAAATGAACAAAACAGTTCAAGACCTGAAAAGGAAATAGAATCAATAGAGAAAACCCAAAGTGAGGGAAATCTGGAAATGAAGAATTTAGGAACTTGAACAGGAACCTCAGAGGCAAGTCTCAGCAGCAGAATACAAAAGATGGAAGAGAGAATTTCAGGCATTGAAGACACAATAGAATAAAAAGATGGATACCTCCATCAAAGAAAATGTTAAATCTAAAAACTCCTGGCATAAAACATCCAGGAAATCTGGGACAACATGAAAAGACCAAATCTGTGAATAGGAATAGAGGAAGGAGAAGAAACCCAGGTCAAAGACAGAAAAAACATTTTCAACAAAATCATAGAAGAAAATTTCTATAACCTAAAGAATGAGACACCTATCAAAATACAAGAATCATAGAGAACACCAAATAGACTGGACCAGAAAAGAAAGCCCCACTCAGCACATAATAAAACATTAAACATACAGAACAAAGAAAGAATGCTAAATGTTGTCAACTGTTTTTTTTTTGTTTGTTTGTTTTTTGTTTTTTAATTTACAGTGGCTGCCCCTTAAGCAAAGGCTGTCTTAACCGGAGATTGCAACTCAGCTCCTACCAGCAGTGGTTTGGCCAAAAGGGCCGCAGCCTGAGGGAACTCTGTTCCTTCAGGCACCAACTCTTTCAAAGCAACTAAGGGAAACTTTATCTAGATCTCTATTCCACTAAAGAACTCATAATTCAAAGATTGAGGTGGAATTCTGCTTGCTCAGATAGGATGAATATCAAGTAGTTAACTTTCTCCCTTTGCTGGTATCTTCCAAAAAAACCAACCATCCTTCTGCTTAGTCCCCACTTAAGAACTCTAGCTACAAGTGGTTCCTCCCTACTGCTTCCTGTCAGCTACTTGCTGACTCAGCCTCCTGCTCACAGGTTAATTTTTTTTTTCAAACAAGTGTAACACATCTGTGCATTGTTAACAAAAGCAGTAGGAAAAAAATGCAACACACTTTAAAATAATATTCCACAACAGTTAAAAGTTGCAAGGGAGAAAAACCAAGTAACATAATGACAGACCTATTAGAACAAATCCTGACTTTTCCATGGAGACTCAAAAAGCCAGAGGGCCTGGAAATAAAATTCTCAGGTACATGGATGGAACTAGAAAAAAATCCTCCTGAGTGAAGTATCCCAGACCCAGAAAGACAAATATGCTTTGTATTCACTTATATGTGGATACTAGCTATTAAGTCCATGATAATCAAGCTACAATCTGTAGAACCACAGAGGTAGGTATAGAACAAAGGACTGGGGGTGTGGGGCGCAGATAGATCTCCCTAGGAAAGAGAAATAGAATAAATAGTTATGAATGGATAGGGGATGTTGAGGGGACTGTAATAGGAGAATCAATTGGATAGGAGGAGTGAAGAAGAGGATGAGGAAGGGAATACAGGGAGAGACAGCTAAAATTACAGACCATTTAAGGGGTAGTTCGGAAAATTAATACGGTAGAAACTTTCTAAAATATATACATATATGAAGGTGATCTAAATGAAATCACCAGATAATGGGGGAGACAGAGTCCCAGCTGGCCATCTCTTGTCACCAAATGAAGCTTCTGGTCCCAGTACTGGGTTACAGATAATTGGGTTGTTAAGCAAAGGGATCCCATGGGAACCCCCAAACAACTCTGTTGCCAAGACTATAGGTTGCTCTTCACAAACTGATGGCAAGGCCCCATTGCTGAAGACAACACCTACACAACTCACTGAACAGGGAGAAGTCAAGCTAGTACCTACATAGAGCCTTCACCCCTGTGTTCTAGCATCTTTCGTACAGGAAGGTACTCTGCACACTACCAAAAGAGAAACGTAAAAACCAAGCCGGCCACAACCCATTAGATGAACAATAGTGTCCTGTCTACATGGTATGCTAGTGCTCTGGTGGCACAAAACTTGTGGGAGTAACCAACCAATACCTGGTTTGACTTAAGGCCCACTCCATGAGATGGAACCCATACCTGACACTGCTTGGGTCACCAAGAACCTGACACTAGACCTAGGGTAAAACCAAATACTACTGTTCTAAGAACTTTAAAAAAATACATAGCAATAAAATGACTTCTAATGACATTCTGCTATACTCATAGATCAATTCCTTGCTCAGCTATTATCAGAGAAGTTTCTTTCTGCAGCAGATGGGAACAAACATACAGACCCACAGCCAGACATTATGCAGAGGAAGAGGGACCTTATAACACCCAGCCTTAAATGAAATGTTGCTATCACATCCCTTCCCTCAGGGCTCAGGGAACCCTGAGGAAGATGAGATGGAGAGAGTGTAAGAGCCAGAGGGGATGGAGGACACCAGAAAAACAAAGCCCTCTAAATCACCAGCATCTATGCACATATGAAATCACAGAGACTGAGGCAACATGCATCTGGCCTACGCAGGACTGCACCAGTCAGGGTCCCATAGCTGAAAGGAAAAGGGGATGCATGCCCCCCATCCCTAACCCAGAAATAACCTCCAATGATAACCACTTGCAAATGAAAACTTAGTTTACTCCAATGGAGTCTCACTGGGGAAACAAACTACTCTTAAGGGCAGGCTGCATGCCCAACAGTAAATGGCCAACAGAAAATGAAGTCAATGGTATCTTTGGAGGTTCTTTGTCTCATAACGTCATGTCAGGGCTCTTCCTGTTTTGTTTTGTTTGTTTTAATTTTATCTTATTATTTTTCATTTTTATTTATGTATTTTTCCTTCTTTCTTTTTTACCCTACAGGTCCTTTGTATACATATTATGGTTTCCAGTTTAGTTTTTTTATGGGATTCCTGAGTGTGCAAATAAGTGGGTCTCTGTTTCTTGTGACTTCTCTTGGGCTCTTTTCCATCTGTTTTGTTTTGTCTAATCCTAATGTGTTAGTTTTTGTTTTATCTTATTTTATTAGTATTGTTGTTTTCTAATAAAAGACAGAAAGGAGGTGGATCCAAAAAGGAGAGAAGGTGGGGAGGAGGTTGGAGAAGTAGATGAGAAGAAATAATAATCAGAATATATTATGTAAGAAAAAACTATTTTCAATAAATGGGAAAAAATTGAAGGACAGAAATAAAACCACAAATGGAAGCTTCAATCAACTTGACATAGCTGTTTTGATACCTGAAAAAGTAGATTTCAAATCACAATGAGTCAGAAGAGATAAAGTAGGCAACTACATATTAATAAAGGGAACAGTTTAACAGGAATCTGGTTGATTCCTGATGATTATAAATACTATGCACCAAATGTTGGGGAAGCCCAATATTTAAGAATGAGCAATGAAAGACATGAAGAATGAGATAGTCCCCAACACAAAGATAGTGAGAGTTATGTACACCATTAGGTAAGTCTTCCAAACTAGAGTCAACAGAGAAACTGCAGAGCTAAACCCTAGAGATCTACACAATATTCAACCTAACAGAAAAAGAATGCACATTCTTCTTGGTGGTCCATGGAACCCTCTCTAAAACTGATCACTTGATGGGCCATGAAGGAAGTCTTAACAAATACAAATGAAGTGAAATAATTCCTTGTACCATATCAGACCATGGTAGAATAAAGCCAGACACCAACAGCAAGAGAGACCACAGAAGTTACTTGTGAGGAAACAGATGAGAAAAAACCCAAGGCAATTCTAAGCAGAGAAACAATGCTGGAGGCAGCATACACAAACAGACAGTGGAATACAAGAGAGGACCCAGAAGTAAATCCGCAAAGATACAGCCATCTAATTTTTGACAACATACCTCAGGGAAAAGTCTTTAATAAATAAAGTTGGAGAAAGTGGATATCCACATGCAGAAGAATGAAATTAGATTCCCAACTTTCACTCTGCACAAAAGAATCAATGTGAAACGAATCACAGACTTTAAGACCTATTAGAGGGTACCACTAGATATGGACCTGGGCAGGGGCTCGGAGAAATGACCCCAACAGCACAGGAAATAAGCCCCAAGAGTTGACAAATGGATTGCATGAAATTTAAAAGCCTTTCAGAGTAAAGGACACAATCAGCAGAGTGATGAGTTGCCCAAAGAATGAGATAAAACTTTTGTCGACTCTACACCACTTAGTGAGTAGGTATTAATGTCTGAAATGTACAAACTGCACAAATGAAAACACCAAAATTCAAATATTCTAAAAATTGGGCTAATAAGTTGAATAGAAAGTTCTCAGAAGAAATGTGAAAAAAGTTCAATATCCTTTGCCACCAGAGAAATGCAAATGAAAACTACTTTGAGATTCCATGTATTATGGAGAAGTGAGCAGAATATTACCTGAAGACACTCACAGCATAAAAAACAGAGAAGCAGGGTTGATAATGACTGTAAGACAGAGCTTAGTCCTACAGCTGCAGACACGTCCCAACAGTTGTTCAATTACTTGAGTGAATCCATGTTTCATGATCAAAGTATTTACAGGGATTCCTTTGTGAGGACTAATTTTATGGCAAATCATGAGCGAGGTGCCACGCACCTTCAGCTGCACAGGGCACGGTTCTTGCTTTACTCCTTTCGCCCTGTGCTCAGGTATTAGTAAAACAGACAAAGGACAAGAGCACTTTTCAAAACAGGATTTTCATGCCACAGAACTGCTCTGAGCAGTTTGCATTCTAAAATAAAGTCTGTCACACAAATATATACAGTAAAAAATCAAAAATTACTTTTGCTACCATTTTAAGACTGAAGATATTCTGGGGCAATACTCAGATATGTAAAAATTAGGTATAAAGTTTAACATGATTTTGATAGAAAAAAGGAAGATAACTGTCTAGTAACAGGGTAAGAGTAAGAAATTATGATTTATCTAGAGAACAGAACAGCGCCTGGGAAGCACAGGCAGGCAGATCTCTGAGTTGAGGCCAGCTTGGTCTACATAGGGAGTTTCAGAGCAGCCAAGACTGTTTCTAANCATTAAGACTGTTTCTAAAAGGGTCTGGGAGTCTGGAGAGGTGGCTCATCAATTACGAGCACTTGCTGCTGTTACAGAAAACTCAAGTTCAGTTCCCAGCATCCACACGGCAGCTCACAACTACCTGTAGCTCCAGTTCCAGGGGAATCCGATGCCCTTTTCTGACCTTCAAGGGCATCAGGCATGCACATGGTGCAGACACACAAGCAGGCAAAACACTCACATACATATAAATGAGTCTATAAAATTCTAAATAAAAATTTAAAAGAACAGAATAAATTTTATGAATAGTTTTGACATGGAAAGATTGCATAACAGAAAATGGTATTATAAAACTATTACTTATATTTATATAATATATGTGTATGTCAAGAAGGATACACATAAAATGCTCATGATTGTATCTGAATGATTAATTTCTTCATTGACAGTAAGCATGGCTTATTTTGGTAATAGGAAACAAAACAATCATATTAAAGTGCCTTAACACTAAACTACCTTCCAATTCACCCCATAACCTGTCGGTGTTTCTGGGAAGCCTTGCCCACTGTGAGTTTCGCCATTCCCTAGGTGGGGATGGGAGTGTCTTGAGGTGTATGAGAGTGGAGAAAGGAGCTGGCATAGGCATGCATGTGCTAATTCATTCCTTTTTCTTCTTCACTGTGATGTAATCTTACCAGTTCTCCCAAGCCCTTCATGGTACAATGGGCTGTAACCTGGAACTGTGAATTAAAATGAACCCTGTCTTTCTTAAGTTGCTCTTGTCAGGGAATTTTATCACACCAACAGAACATGAAACCCCAACAACAGTATTAGCAATTAGCTAGTGGGAAAGAAGTGAGGGACATGATGTAGCTAAAGGAAAGGCAGAGAGAGCAGGAAGAATATGATCTGGGCCCAGAAGGAGAAAACTGTGCCGGAGATGAAGAATGGAGAGAGAGGTATGAAATGACAAAGGAGGAAAACAAACTAGAAATAAACTAGAATTACAACTACTTCAAGGGGAAAAATGAGGGAGGAGGGAAGGAAGGAGACACATCTACCCTAAGGAGTACTGATGATCCTTGGAGAAAATTCCTCAAGATCCAGATACTCATACAATGAAAAAACATACAGAACAAAGATCACCTTCAAATGAAAGCCCAGTGTTGGAAGCCAAGGAGCAAACAATCTGCTCAGACTTCAGTGCCTTCCAGAAACCCCTCAACATACTTCACATTTCAGTGGTGGCCTTGTTCCAAGAGGAATTCTCAAGAGTTTTAGTCTAGTCGTCTGGTTTGTAACTTGTCTAGAGAACAGGGAAAACTCTGTGTGTGTGTGTGTGTGTGTGTGTGTGTGTGTGTTTGTGTACAGGTGAGCTCCTACTTTGGGACATGGAAGCAAGCAATTTATAGTATTCCAGTATGAAGCTACTCTTTTAAGGAATGCTGAATTTATGACAAGTGAGTGCCTGTACGTTTCTTTAGCTTTCTGGTATAAAACCAGCACTTTTCAGGGGCCTGGAGATGTAGCTCAGTGAGG
Source organism: Neotoma lepida (assembly GCA_001675575.1). NCBI lineage: Eukaryota > Metazoa > Chordata > Mammalia > Rodentia > Cricetidae > Neotoma > Neotoma lepida. Next base: position 328,792 of record LZPO01117035.1, read on the forward strand.
AAGTGCTTATCTACCCAGTAATCCAAAGAAGTAGGGGAAATCACCACCTTTCTCTTTCATTACAAGTAAAGTTTACCTTCCTGTAACTGGAACCCAAGTGTTTAAAGGAATTATAAAGGCTGGCCAAGCTACCACAACACACTGGCTCTGAAAAGCTACACCCTGCAGGTAAGGTGACAATCCAGCTCTGTTCAAAGCCTTCTTCTAACACACAGCAGATTATTCCCTTTGAGTCACGGACACTCCCTGCTTCAGTCATGAAGCCCAAGACCGGGCAGACAACTGTTCAGCTAACCAAGGCTGACCAGAGGGCAAATCAGTGGAGACAAATGGACCTTGTGAATAAGAGAAAACAGGACTGGTAGTTTTTGTGACTAGAATAACCTAAGGAACTTTTAACCCATTAATCCTAAGTCTGACCATCTGGTTTGCTGTTACAGCAGAAACAACTACTTCAATAATACATATTTTTGCAGTTCTTCTGGCAGCACTACATATTATCTCCTTTCTTTCCCTAATGCTTTGAAATAGGTAATGAAAACTACCAGATTCCCATTTATAGATGTATAATCAAGTCAAACAAATGAATGGCTTAGATAAAGGGCCAGCAGCAGAAACTCACAGACACAGGAGGCAAATGCTGACTGCTGGCTACAGTCTTTCTTTCTCCTACTGAACCACACCACTCTGACTTTTCCCACTNTGCTAGAGAATTAAGGAACACAGCATTTACACAGTTTTGTGTGGATGAAACACACAAACACTGTGCTAGCACACAGAAAGACCACACATTGTATGACTCTATTTTAAGAAATGTCCAGGATAGGCGTACAATAGTGATTCAAGTGGGGGTGGGAGCAGGGAC
>LZPO01117036.1:28381-44645 GCA_001675575.1 Neotoma lepida
CCCCTCCCTTATCCATGTCACTGCCTCCACCTGACCTGCCCATCCCCACTGTGGGCTCCACCAAGTGACATCACTACACATCCCTCAAACTTCCCCAAGCTGCCCCTCCAGGCATCTCCTTCACAAAACCTTCTGTGAAAGCTCCCTCCATGTGCAGTTATCACATGGTGCCCATGCTATTATTAAAACAAAGCACAATAGAACTTTTTCCTAGAAGCTTGCAAACTCAAGGGCCATGGCTTTCATGTTCTCTTTGCACCACCAAGAACANTGTCCTCATAAATTTCAAAGTCAAGTAATCATTTTCAGAATTGATAAATAAGAATATAACCTAAGCAGGAAGTTGTCCTGTTGGAAAACAGGTGTGTCTGTAGACATGGTTCTGAATGGTTCTCAGNTGACCACTGAGAAGCTCTAAGTGTTACTCAGCAAGGACAGCAGGGTACCAGCCAGAGACAAAGCTGTGGGGGTGCAGCTCAGAGCAAATGAGCTGTGATGCTCAGAGCAGATGCTGTGATGGAGGACATGACAATGATAATGGGAAGCATCTCAAAGTTTTGTGGAGAGGAAAAAAAAAGGACAAAATTCAAAGAATCCCATTTGGGAATCCAGGATTCCATCGGTCTGTTCAGAACAACAGATCGGCAAATCAGGGTTGTGTGTTTCAGGGTGTTTCCCAACAAGCCATTATCCCTGCACAGAACCTTGAGAGAGCCTCATCCCACTCAGCACTGTTCACAACAACACCAGGCATGATGCTGAGATGCCTGACCAAGACAGGTGTCAACATCTCACAAATCAACACAGTGCGTTATGACAACCATGTGAGACACAGTGTGCCAGGGTTCTGAGCAGTAAAATGCTCTTTGACACTGTGACACAACTGAGAGGACCCAACAGCAGAGAGTTTCAGGAGAGAGCAGACAATTTTGTCAGCACAGAGCATATCTAGCGTGAGGTTAGTGATGTCACAATAGGTGGACTACAGACAGAAGAGAATTCAAAACTGTAAAAATTTGCCAAAGGAGCTGTTCCCGGTTGGGCAAAGCCTGTAGTCCTGGCTACTGAAAAGTCTGAGGCAGGAGGATCACAAGTTCACAGGCAAGCTGGCTATACAGTGAGTTCAAGTCCAGTCTAGGCAACTTAGTGAGCCTGTCTCAAAAATGCTGGAGACACAGCTGGATGTATAGCATTTCCCTCGAATATGTGATGCTCTTGAGTTCCAATCCAATCTTGAGCAACACACACTCACACACACACATAGACTCATACACACAAACACACTAAGAGAGAAGAGTGGGGGTAAGAACACCATTTTAAGGGGGTGCAGAGTCAAGAAAACACATCTACGTATCTTTAGGATGGGAGAGGCTTGAACCGAGTCCTAGTGAAGGAAGAGGAGGTTTGGTTCAGATATCCAGCTGGAGAAGTGACTATGGAAAGGAGTGGTGAGTTGTAGGGGACAGAGGAGTGTATGCACCATTTCTTCTAGGTCGTTTCCTGAGGCTGAGCAGGATTGACCAATCAGGAGACCAGAAGTAAAAGGTCTGTAACAGCTGTTTGGACCGGGGAGGGGGGAGGGAAGCTGCATAAGAAGTAATAGAATGACTGCTACCTGGACTTGAAAAGCTCTGCAGACATTTGTGAGAAGACAGTTTTCTCTAGCAGAAACGGGATAAGCCACAGGGAATATGGCTGGCTTCATACACAACATGAAGGATGCCCACTGTGAATATCACCAGGAAAAACAGAAAATAGAAAGCCCCGGAGATGTCCAGAACACAATGATGTTTGTGTTCCATTAACAGCAAAAGAGAAAGCCTGGAAGAAATGATGGGAACATGGGCAGGGAGAGAGATGAACAACATCTGGGAGCTTACAGAGGACAGGATGGCAGAGTCCAGAGAAAGATTAATAAGTCAAAAGACTTTCTAGGATTGACAGGTTCCAGGGGATGAAGAGGCCTGAAGTATAGCCATGTTGGTGGGTGGTGCCGTCCCTGGGCTGGTGGTCCTGGGTTCTCTATAAGAAAGCAGGCTGAGCAAGCCATGGGGAGCAAGCCAGTAAGCAGCACCCCTCCATGGCCTCTGCATCAGCTCCTGTCTCCAGGCTCCTGACCCATTTGAGTTCCTGTCCTGACTTCTTTCAATGATAAACTGATATGCACCTGTAAGCCAAATAAACCCTTTCCTCTCCAACTTGCTTTTGGTCATGGTGTTTCGTGGCGGCAACAGTAACCCTAATGAAACAATAGCCCAAGCTGAATTTAGATGGATAGGCTGGCCTCAAACTCATGCAATCCTCCAGCCTCAGNCTCCCAGATTCTGGGGTTACAGGGATCCACTCTAATGTGTGACTAACATATACTTTATGAGTTGTGACTGACTTAATGTTGGGGTCTTTGCAAACCATATGCTAAGACACAGTACTAGCAAACTTTTGTTTCTATTTGTAGCTACTTTTTTTTGAGTCTCAAAAACATTAATGCATTAACAATAGAAAATTAGCTTCAAGTAAGAAAAAAATATTGTTAGCTGTGGATCTGGAATCCATTTTTTAAATTTTTACTTAAGAACAGTTACAAAACAGTGAAAAGGAAAAGGGGGGGGATTCTCAAAGGGTGGAGACTGGGCCACCAAGGGATGCCTGCCATCACAAGCTTGTTTTATTTTTCCAGAAATTTCACATAAGCACACCGATTTCTATAAAATCTCATTTGCCACTGACAGCAAAGTTCCTTTACCAACCTACAAGTAAAAATAGGTAATAAAGTAATTTCACTTATTCACAATTAGTAAGATATGAGGATCTGAAAATTATTTCAAAGATAGTTCCTACACAACCAAGATGCTTGAAATTGATGAGATGTGTATAAATCAAGAGTTTCAGATGATCTCATTATGTTCAAGGTTTTACCTAAATAAGAAAGTCTGGAAATTTCTCTTAGCATACAAAGAGATGAGCTTTCCTCTGTTTCCATACATTAATCATAATTTGTTTTTATTTGCCCCTCCCCACACTGCCCCCTCTTCATCCTCGTCAGAATCTTCCCTTTGGCTCTCATGTTGTGTTCCATCACCCGCTCCCTGCACCATTTATATCTTTCTCCCTCTCATTGACCCCTTTCTATTTCCATGACCTCCCCCCCCACACACACACACACAGTTAACATCTGCCAATGAGAGAAAACACACAGCATGTGCCCTTCTGAGTCTGTGTGGTGATTTGAAAGAAAATGGCCCCCAAAAGGATTAGGAGGTGTGGATTTGTTGGAGTGGGTGTGGCCTTGTAGGAGGAAGTATGTCACTGCAGGGGTGGGCTTTGCTCAAGCCACACCCAGTGAGACAGGCCACTTCCTGTTGCCTGTAGGATCGAGATGTAGCTCCTTCTCCACTCTCAGCTCCTTCTCCAGCACCGTGTCTGACTGTACACCACCATGTCCCACCATGATGATAATGGACTAAACCTCTGAAAAGCCACCCAAATTGTTTTCCTTTGTAAGAGTTGCCATGGTCACGGTGCCTCTTCACAGCAGTAGAAACTAAGACAGTCTGGCTTATTTTGCTTAACATCATGATCTCCATTTAGTTCCAGCCATCTTCCTACAAATGTCACAATTTTTCCTTATAGCTAAAAAAATTCCACTGTGTGTATGTACCTCATTTTATTGATCCATTCTTTTGTTGACAGCACCCTAGGCCAGTTCCATGTCTTAACTACTGTGAATAGCACTGCAAACATGGACATACAGGTCTCTCTGTGGTGTGTTAAGAATCCCTCCAGCATATACCCAGGAGTAGTATAGCTGGGTCATATAGTAGTTCTAGTTTTAGGTTTGGGCTGTATTAGATTGCATTCCCACTAGCAGTACAAAAGAAGTTGCTTTACCTTCATATCCTTGTTAGAATTTGTTTTCTGATGATAGCCACTCTGACTAGGGTGAAATGAACTCTCATAGCAGTTTTAATTTCCTTGATGGCTAAAGGTGTTGAATACCTTTTCAAATATTTACTAGTCATTTATATTTCTTATAAGAACTATATATTTAGTTCACTGGCCTAATAATTGAATAATATTTTAATGTTTACAGTTCTTTATATACTTGAGATATTAATCTCCAGTCAGGTATAGAATTAGCAAAGTTTTTTTTTCCCATTCTGTAGGCTATCTCTTCAGTATGGTGACTGTTTCCTTTATGATGCATAATCTTTTCAATTTCACAGAATCCCATTATCCTGTGTTACTGGAGTCCTTTTCAAAAGGTACAGAAAGTCTTGACTCCGTTCTACTCTGCAGGTTCTAAGGTTCAGACCGTCTGTAAGATCCTTTGTCCATTTTGAGTTGTGCAAGGTCAAAAGTCGGGGTCCAGTTGCATTCTTCACAGGTGGAAATCCAGTGTTCCCAGTACCATTTGTTAAAGAGGCTGTCTTTTTTCCAACGTATGCTTTTGACACCTCTCCTGACCATCGGGTGGCTGGAGTCAATGAAGTGGCTGCAGTTAAAGGCACTTACCACCAAGCCTGACAACCTTGGAAGGAGAGAAGTGACTCTCTGCCAAGTTGTCCTCTGACCACATCACATAGGTGCACACATACACTCTAAACAAAGAAATAAATATAATTTTAAACAGTTTAAAGAAAATTTAGGGGGCTGTAGCTGTGTGAGGCTATTTCCGGATCATCCATTCTATTCCATTGATCTATATGCTCTGTTCTGTGCCAGTATCATCCAGTTTGCGTTACTATAGCACCCAAGTGGAACTTAAGTGTTCACAATATGTTCAAAATTTTACTTGAATAATAAAGTCTGAAATTTCTTGAAAGTTAGTCTCCAAGGAGGAAAAGAATCCCTACACCCTCCTTTCCACAAGTATGCTTCACACTTCAGGATGATGTTTCCCAAGCTTCTGCGGTGCTAACTGTTTATGGCTCAGCACAGGCTGAATTTCACAGCCCAAACAACTTCCCACGCAATGCAGCTCATTCCTACTTCCTCATTAAAGAGACAGGTTCAAAGCTATCAGGGAATGTGTGAAAACAAAAATACTCTTCCAATCTCTGCTGACACAACCGTAGCCTCTGCAGGACCTGCAACTTGTGAAAGGACACCAGCCATGGAGAACGCCAGCCTCCACCTGTTTGTCCGCACGGATGTTCTCCTTAGCCTGATTCTGAGAGACGGGGGCTGGAAATGAATGCGTAACAAACACACATTCCATTTGTCGTGATTCTCCCAGAGAACAACACTCACCTTTCTACTATTGAAAAGGCACAGTTCCTCTAAACCTAGGGCCGTAAAATGCCACTGTCCACCAAAGTAAAGGTTATGTGGCCCATGACTCATGAAATTGGCCTCTTTCACTTCACTGTAAGTCTGAAGAGTTCACAGTGTCACCTGTGGTTAGTTTTCAGGTTGTACTGTGACTACGTTATGGGATTATACATACTCATCCATTGGTAGAATTCTCAGATGACTCCTGACCACAGAATGGGAATGTCTGATAGTAATGAGCAAGGAGAAGACTCTCGACTTCTCTCAACTTCCTTTCTTAGGACAATAAACCAAAAACAACAAGCAGTCACATCCCTGGGAGAACTATCAAATCCTGAAGTGTTCAAGGGTGGTAATTGTTCAGTTGGAACCTCTAGCTTACTCCTGCAAGGTCTGAGAAACTTTCTCTCTCTCTCTCTCTCTCTCTCTCTCTCTCTCTCTCTCTCTCTCTCTCTCTCTCTCTCTCTCTCTCTCTCTCTCAACTCTGCCCTCTCAGAGAATCTCCAACTAAGAAAAGACACCAAAAAGCCCAGTTCCACATTTTTGGCAGCTGTGGCAGCTCCTCCCCTGAAATTGCCAGCAGCCCAAGTCTCCACCTAAAGTGCTCAGCTTTTGACCATACTTGGGCACAAACCCAGCTTGTGGTGGACACGTGATCACCCCTCACCTACAGGCTATATAAGCTCCCTGCTTTAATTCAGGCACATGACTTCTCCAGCCTTGATCTCTGGGACTGCGGAACTCACCCCGGAGTTGCTTTGCTCAAATAAACCTGTTCCTTTACTTTTTCAATTTGGCTTGATCTGGCTTACTGCGTCAGCAGAGAAACCTATTATTGGACTACAGAAAACCTATTAATAATTCTTATCGTGTACCTATTTATGTTTGTGATCTATGCAAAAAGCAAACAGATTGGGGAATGACTATGGGCTATCTGAGACCCTTTCAGGTGGTGACTAATATAGCTAATTTACTAAATGAAGTACCTTTTCTTGAGCATATTTAGCCCCTGGACTTGATATAAAGATATTAAGGTAAGTAAAGAAAATTCTTTACTAATATGCAAAGAACACAAGAAGCCATGTGCTCCTCCCTCCCGCCCCAAGGCTCTAGAATTTACTTTTGCATTTCTGCCCAATACCATAACAACTTTCCTCTCTGCAATAATCAAGTCTATGGAGGTCCACTGTCCTGCATTGATTACATCATGCCTAGGACCTAAAACATGGTATTACAAACTCCTTAGGTGTCAGAGTGGGAGGTTAGGCATCAAAAAACAGGCTACAACTTCCTAACATGGTCTGGAAGATGTTGGAATATCACTTGCTAAGTAATATAAAAACTGTAGCTGTTCAGTCCCTGGGATGTAGGTGGGAGAATGAGTGAGACTGTGAGTGTTTTAAAGGCTGCTTTGCTTCTCAAGGGTCACATATGACAGGATCAGTAAAATGTTCTTACTGAGCACAGTGCCTCCTCACACCTGTAATCCCAGCCCACAGGAGGTAGAGGCAGGACAATCAGGAGTTTGAGGACAGCCTACATGAGCCTATGTGAGCCCCCACCTCCCCACCCCACTCCCCCCCAAAAAAGACAGGGGCTAGAGATATGGTTCAGTAGACAAGAGTGACTACTGTTCTTGCAGAGGACTGGTGTCCAAATTCCAGCATGGATGTCAGGATCTCAAAACTGCCTGTAATTCCAGCTCCAGGGAACCTGTGGTGGTGTGAAGGAGAATAGTTCCCACAGGCTCATGTTTCAGTGTTTGGTCCATAGTTAGTGGAATTATTTAGGAATGATTTGGAGGTGTGGCCTTGTTGGAACAGATATGGCCTTGTTAAAGGAGGTATGTTACAAGGAGTGGACTTTTGAGATTTCCAAAGCCCACACCAGGCTCTGTGTGGGTGTGTGTGTGTGTGTGTGGGTGTGTGTGTGTGTGTGTATGTGTGTGTGTGTATGTGTGTGTGTATGTGTATATGTGTGTGAGTGTGTGTGCGCGTGTGTGTATGTGTGTATGTGTGTGTATATGTGTGTGAGTGTGTGTGTNTGTATGTGTATATGTGTGTGAGTGTGTGTGCGCGTGTGTGTATGTGTGTATGTGTGTGTATATGTGTGTGAGTGTGTGTGTGAGTGTGAGTGTGTGTGTGTGTGTGTGTGTGTTTATGTTTGTATGTGTCTGTCTTCATCTATCTCCTTCTCCCTCTCCATCTGCTGCCTATGCATCAGGATGTAAAGCTCTCAGCTACTGCTCTAGCACCATGCCTGCCTGTTTCCCACCATGATGACAATGCTAACCCTCTGAAACTGTAAGCCAACCCCTAATTAAATGCCTTCCTTTATAAGCTGCCTCAGTAATGGTGTCTCCTCCAAGCAATAGAGCAGTGACTATGTCAGAACCTGACACCCTTGACTGGCCTCCCAGAACACCAGCACTCACATCTCACATCCATTCACTCTCTCTTTCTCTCTCACACTCTCACACACACACACACACACACACACACACTTAAAATTAAAATACATCTTTAAAAAAGTAAAAAACATAAAACAATTAAGGCTTTCTCTCTACACCCTGACTCTGAACAGCCAAGACTTCTTCTTTCAGACTTCTGAACAAACCACTAATCACCAATGAATTAAACCTCCAATAAACAGTGTCAGTCTCTGTTTAAGGTCAAGGATAACCCCAACATTTAGGCTTATTTCTCAAATGGAAATAAACCATTAAATAAATATACTTAGGCCCAAGTATAATTAACTGCACATTTCTTTATATTCATAGACATTTTAGAACTTAATGTGAATGTACTATACTGTACAGTATACTGGGTAAAATAAATATGAAAAAAAATTAAATTTAATATCTAGAAAAATTAACAAAAGATACCCATTTCTTAGCTGCAATAATATTTGTCCATCTTTTTTATTCCTCATTTCCTAAGTGTACTTCAGTTCCTAGCAACAACCAAGTATGAAATGTTTGTTGAATTATAAATGAAAATTTAAGGAAAAAAAAATGAGGAGAAACTGGGGATTTCAATAGAGCTGAATTCTAAATAAAATATCATGTTTTTTATTTTACTTTGAATCAAAATATTACCATCTTCCTTACAGGTTGGGCTAGGGGAAAAAAAGCTGTACATGAATGTTTAGTAGCAAAGTTTTTCAGATACAACAATTCACCTTTTTTTTTTTGACAGAATCTCAATACGTGGCCCAGGCTGCCTCAAACTTGGGTCCCTCTGCTTCAGCCAGCAAGTGATGGATTACAAGTGTGTACCATTTCATCCAGCTGCCGTCTGCTTCTTAATATTTGTGATCCTGGCCATGCTACATTATATACTCCTCCAAAGTAGGGATAGTGGTTTATTGAGAACTTCCTTCTGAACACACATGGTAAATCTGGAAGAGATGGATTCCATACGGTGTGGTTCCACTGATGGGCAACAGCAGAGCACACCTCTGACCCTGACTCTGAGCACCCAGAAGTGGAAGAAGCCAGGCAGGCTAGAGAAAGGGTCAGTCAATGATTGCTCTAGAACTAGAAAGAGGCTTCAAAAGCTCTTTCCGTAGTGAGACCAACCACTCANCTGTGCCCAACACTTCTAGGCCAATGCAGGGCAGAATGTGTACCCATCATCATAGGCAGGAGTTGTGGGATATTTGTACACTGTGTGAAGTTGTATTGCTGCGATTGGTGTAATTAAAACCTGAACAGCCAATAGCTAGGTAGGAGGTATAGGTGGGACTTCTGGGGAAAGAGAGAACAAGGAGGATGAATCTAGGCACACAGGAACACCAGCCAGATGCAGACCAAGTCGGACATACAGAATTAAGCAGAGGTAAAAAGCCACGTAACAGAACACAGATTAATAGAAACAGATTAATTTACATTATAAGAGCTAGTGGGACAAGCCTAAGCTAAAGGCCAAGCTTTCATAATTAATATGAAGCCTCCATGTCATTACTTGGGGGCTGGCGATTCAAAGATAGTTCAACAAGAAAGACTTATTACATATGGTGTCCATAACAGGGATGCATGTTTCCATATAGGACTTGAAAAAGTTTTTAAAAAATTCCAAATATGCAAACACGGAGCCAGATGTGGCTTCCTAGTCCTGCAGTCTCTTAGGCAGGCCTTGACATACAAAGATGCAGTTCCCAGCCTCTGCCTGCTTGCTTGAGCCAGTCAGCACCATGTGCAGAGCTACACAGCAGGTTTAAGGCTCGGCTCACACAGTCAGAGAAGGCTGCAGACATGCAGGAAAGGGTCCAGACCGAGAAAACGATTAAACAGATACAGTAAAAAATGGGCAGAGACAGTCATAAAAATAGTTTAAAAATAATAAAGTCTTTAAAGAAAGAGTAAAGTAATATAAAAAAATAAGCCACATAAAGATGGGAAATACACAGGGTGTCTGGATCCTGTATGGTGCTTTGCTGACTTTGAATTTTTTAAATGCTAGTGAACAAAAAAATGACAGCTGCTGAGAAACACTGGGTTATGGAAAAAACTGCTGAATTAAACCAGCCTATACATTTTAAAGATGTCTTAACTTCAGAATGGAAGTCAGGAAATACGTTGTGTTGGGGCAGAAGTTACACCTTTATTTCCACAGGAAGCAAAAGCTATGGATCTCTTCGAAATTATTAAAGATCAAATCTGACTGGGGAGGCCTCCTGAGGATCTTGGCTGCATACATGAGGGGAAAAGCCAAGAAAGACTATGACAGGTGATGTCTATGCTAATCCCTCGACATGGGAACTGCTTTGGGACTAGATGAGACATGATAAATCTTGTTGGCTACAGAGTCCTCATGACTTATTATTACATGCCATCCTTTCATATGGCATGAATAGAAATTTATATTACAGTTTTGTTATGCAGTCCAAATGCACTTATAAAGTTAACAGATGCCTTTTACCTGCTCAAACACAGAATAAAAAAATATCTTTAGGTGACCTGTGCACAATGCATATTCTATACTTCTATTAATGCAGATATGTATGTTACCTTTAAAACCTTGTGTGTTTTCAGAAAAAGGACCAGACACCAATAAAGACAAGTAGCCCAGATGACCCAGCCTCTTAAAATGCCTCTGTTGCTGTTTCCTCAAAATTCTGCATCCAGAACAACTTCAAAGCTGCTAGCTGAGAGGGTCCTGCCTCAGAGACTACTCTAGCCAGGACTTCAGATAAGCTCTACACTTTCCCATCACACAAAGACTAAACAAAAAGTAATACAACTAGCTCTCCCAGGACTTGATCATTGTCCCAATTTTCTCAGGGTCCCCTAAAGACAACAGGAAGCAGTCTAGAGAACATGATGCCCACATTCCCAAGAGGTGGAGTGGGTGGTTTTTTGGTTATTCAGTGGATGTTTGTCATTTTTTAGAGGGATTGGTTACACGTTGTTACTGGTCATGGTCAGGAAAAAAACTAAACAAAGAAACAAAGTAGGTTAGATTCAGTGATCTCTTTCTGAAAATAAAGAAAAGGAGGGATATAGAAATGATAGGACAAAAGGGTAGATTATTCAATCTACTTTTAAACTAAAAGAGTAACTATTAGTCTTAAATATTTTACATGGGTATGGATTTTTGTATATTGATACAAATGTAAGATTATTTTTGTTATACTGTATATATATTTCTACTCTTGTTTAAGGTATTGTGCCTATGCAGGTCATTTAAAAATGGAACATTTAATTAAGAAATACAGGTTAGTAGTTAGTCATCTATAATAATCAAACTTGTAGTCATGTTAGGTATGTTTTCAAGGTCAAACATAGATATATTTTAAATATACAGATGTTCTTCAAACACTTCAGAGATCTACAGAATATAGCATTTAAGATGTTTTAATAACTAAGGCTTTTCATGACAATGAGACACGTCTGCTCTTGGCAGCACCAATTTACTTCAAAAAAGAACTATGGGCATTGAAGACCCTCCATATGGAGTTTGCTTTTATTGCAGCAAAGTTAGTCACTGGGTAAGAAACTGTCCTTGCCTCGACTGCTGAGAGTATGCTTGTCTAAATTGGACAAGCAGGACACAAAAGAAAGGCAGGGCAGTCCTGCAAAATTCTTGCTTCACAGAAAGGTTGAGAAGTATAAAAGCTTAAGTTGTTTAAGAAGATGTTTTTAGATCTAAAAAGGTATTTTTAGGATGGTAATACAAGTTATGATGGAATATGGTTTAGGTATAAAACTTTGGACTTACCAATATAGGATAATAGTGTAGTTTCTCCAAATACAAATGGACTAGATGCTATAAATGTAATCCTCACCTGATAATTGTTCTTACTGTATATAGTTTCACTGTATCAGAGTTAAAACCTTTCCTTTTCACACACACAAAAATGGGGAAATGTGGGATATTTGTACACTGTGTGAAGATGTATTGCTGTGATCGGTGTAATAAAAGGCTGAATGGCCAATAGCTAGGCAGGAAGTATAGGCAGGACTTCTGGGCAGAGAGAGAATTCTGGGAAGAAGAAAGGCAGAGTTGCCAGCCAGATGCGGAGGAAGCAGGACATGCAGAAGAGTTAACAGCCTCGAGTGACGTGTCAGGATGTAGATGAATATAAATGAGTTAATTTAAGTTATGAAAACTAGTTAGAAACAAGCCTAAACTAAGCTAAAGTTGAGCTTTCATAATTAATAAGTCTCTGTGTCATTATTTGGGAGCTGGCTGGAAGGACAGAGAAAAACTCGATACAAGGAGCCCATGTTTAGCAAGCATGAACCACTGGATTATCCCATGCAATACTTAATAACTTTCCATGATCAGCTATAACCTCCTTGGAAAAAAAACCTCAGTATCTCTCTTCCAGCCTCTCCAACACTCTCTTCCTCTCTCTTGCTCCCTCTCACGTCCTCCCCGACAACTCTCCTCCCCACTTCTGTCAGCAACTCTTGCCATCTTTCTATCCTTGCCTGCCAGGGCTCTGTGACCAGCTGCTGCCAGGACAGGGCAGTACTCTAGAGGCAACACCACCCTGAGCCCAGTAAACGCTGCACAGATTCATGGATTGAATGTGCAACGTGCAGATGCCTTTGCATTTAATTAGAAACTTCCACTTCTCTTTTCAGAAATACAATGAAAATCGGAAAAGGTCAAAGGGTCACAAGAATGACATTTAAATTCCATTATGGCTGTGCTGTCACTAATGTCCCAAGGATATAGCTTAGCGAATGGTGAACTGACTGCTGAGACAAAGAACACCAAGTACCTAAAACACAATCTGCCCAGAAGACTGGCAGTGAGCTAATGTTTACCAGTGACACAAAGCAGATAATGTAATACTGTTGTTTAGAAAACATCATTTTCAACAATTATACTTAACTCATTGAAATGAGTTTGTATAGAGACTGGCTTGAGGAGAAAAGATCATTATAAAGCTTATGGTACCAAAAGCATTTGAAAATATCAAAAGAATGAAATTTTCATACATTCTAAGTTTTCCATTAATTCTATTTCTCAATTTAGCATTATCTTTAAGAAAAAAATACTGCGTGTATGCATGCACGTGTGTGTGTCTGTGTGTGTGTGTGTGAGAGAGAGAGATGGATGGAGAAAGAGAGAGGAGAGAGAGAACAGACATGTGTGGAGGTTAGAGGACAACTTTCAGGAACCTGCTCTCTCTCTCTTTCCACCATGGGTTCCACAATTGAACTCGGGTCATGAGGCTTTTGCAGCAAGCACCTTTAGCCACTCAATCCTCTCATGAGGCCCCTGACATCATTCTTTTATATATAATTTATTTATCTTTATTTCACATGCATTCGTGTTTTGCCTGCATGCATGTCTGCATAAAAGTGTCAGACCCCTGAAACTGGAGTTGCAGGCGGTTGTGAGCTGCCCTGTGGGTGCAGGCGGTTGTGAGCTGCCCTGTGGGTGCTGGGAATTGAACCCAGGTCCTCTGGGAAAGCAGCCAGTGCTCTTAACCACTGAGCCATCTCTCCAGTCCCCTAAAACTATTCTTAAAGATACAAATAGAATATCTTGCAGATCTTCCCCCGCCCTTTTTAACACATGGTCTCAGGTAGCCCAAGCTGGCCTTGAACTCCCTCTCTTTGTAGCTGAGGCTGGACAGTGAACTCCTTACCCTCCTGTCTCTGCCTCCCCAGTGCTGGAATTACAGGCCTTATGCTACCCTGCCTGAAACAGAACATCTTTTAATGAAGCTCTCACACTTACTTCATCTCTCGACTGCTGAGTGCCACATACAGCCTCTTCACACTGTGTCTTATATAGACATTCTTGCTGAGGCCGTTCCTCTCACTGTGTGGTTGACAACACTCCTGACTATCTCCACTGGTATCAAGTCACCTGTTTGTGTCTCTCCTCTGTCACTTGCTGTCCCCAGTTACTTGTTCCTTCTTAACAGGCAATTGTTACACCTTAGTCAATCAAATCCTTAATAAAGACTTCCATGGGCCTCCCCCCAAGTCCCCCAGCTACCGTTCCATTGCTCCTCTGCTTCTTACGGTGTCCCAGCCCCTCCATCTCTAACTCCCCTCCCTCCTTTCCCACACTATTCACTGCACCTGCTCTCCAATGTCCACTGACTTCCACTTGCTACAACCACTGGACATGTGTTAGCCTGTGTGCTGTGTGTGTCTCTGCCACCTTGGCCATGCTTAACTCTCTCTACCATGGCTGTGATGCTTTCCTGGTCAGCTCTGGAGGCTGACACTTCCTGCCCACTGTCCTTTCATTTTCCGTACAGACAATTTTTATGTTTAGAATAGCAATGACCCATGCTTCAGGACTCAGTATGACCCCAAGTAGTATTTCATTACCTTTCTAAGGCATTTTCTGGGAATCTCAAGCAGGAGCTTTAATCTGTTTGCAGTAATGATATCTTACCTCCCAGCATCCCTGTAACCTGGACTTTTACCTCTCCTGGCAGGTACCCATCCAGAACCACCCTCCGTCCATGTAGGTTCTTTAGTGACCTTTTGAAGACAAGAGCTTCAAACCCCACCAGAACGGCACGGAAGACAATGAAGCATGACTCTAGACTGGGAAGCCCCAGGCTCCAGGGTACATCTTTCCTTCTGAGTGTCCCTTTCTCTTCACCCCCATGCCGAGCCTATGTTAAGATATCTTTATTAGACTTAAACTCTACTTCATGCTAGCCAATTCTGAAATTCTTTTTTATATCAAAGCCACAAATTCTGGCATGGCCTGAGTCAAAGTAAGTGGCAACTGAATCTCAGTTTCAGAAATGGTCTCTATGAAGTTGGGATTTGGTTACTACGTATTCATAATAACAGGTACCATGTGCTTTGCTTGTTTTTTTTTTTAAATTCACTTATTTACAGGACTCTTTTTTTGTTGGTTTTGTTGTTGTTGTTGTTGTTGTTTCGAGACAGGGTTTCTCTGTGTAGCTTTGGCGCGTTTCCTGGATCTCACTTGGTAGCCCAGGCTGGCCTCGAACTCACAGAAATCCGCCTGCCTCTGCCTCCCGAGTACTGGGATTAAAGGCGTGCGCCACCACCACCTGGCATATTACAAGACTCTTAAGATGACTATTTGTATGTCCATCCTACAAATAAATATGTCCAAAAAATGACCAGGAACATCAAGCCATGAGGGAAGAGGGTAAGTAATCCCCTACACTTCCCAGGTGGGACAGGATGACACTGGACACAGTCGCAGGGTTCCACTGCAGGCTAGAACAAAAGCTCACTGGCCTAGTTCTGCAGTGACTTGTATTGAATGCCCACAGCCCTCACCTGGATCTGGTGCCTCCAAGCCAAGGGGTAGGGCCACAGAACTGTGCCCATCTCCGTGGCACTCCGATACTGCTATGCCTATTCACTTCCACAGCTCCACAAAAGGAGTAATTTTCCATCTTTTGGGAGTTACTTGAGCACTGTAACTTACTGAAAGCTTTCTATCACTTCCTTGGATTTTTAAAGGGATTTTCCTTTGGAAACATTTCAAAAGATCTGAACAGTAGCAATGCATTCACTCTATCATTTTATAAAACGCCCTCCTAAGCAAATTAGACACGTCCAACTGGTAAAAATCCACTCACCAATTTCATCTAGCTCACATTAAAATATTTACAAATTTTTATTATATTTTATATATTTATTTATTTATTTGTGCATTATGAGTGTGAGAGGACACACATGACATAGGGCAGGCACATGTGCAAGCTGAAGGGCGACATTCAGGAGTCAGTTCTCTTCTTCTACTGTGTGGGTCCAGGGAAAGAAACTCNGGTCATCGATCCTGATAGCAAGCACCTTTATCTAATAAGCCATCTCATTGCCTTAGTGGGTTCGTTATAAAAGTCTGGTGTCCTAAATGGGATGTCTCCATCCAATCCCTCCCCTCAAAGCTCAGGGAACCCCACGGGAGAGGAGGCAGGAAGAGTGTAAGAGCCAGAGGAGATGGAGGACACCAGGAGAACAAGGCCCTCTAAGTCAACTGTGCGAGCTCAGATGAATTCACAGAGACTGAAGCAGGAAGCACAGGACCTGCACGGGTCTGCACCAGGTCCTCTGCATACGTATTACAGCTTTCAGTTTAGTGTTTTCATGTGACTCCTAAATGCATGAACAAGTGGGTCTCTGATTCTTGTGACTTCTCTTGGGGCTCTTTTCCTTCTGTTCATTTGCCTTGTGATGGTTTTTGTTTTATCTTATTATATTTCATTTTGTTATTTTGTTGTTATCGCTTAGAAGCCTGTTCTTTTCTAGTGAGAGACAGGGAGTGGATCTGGGTGGGAGGGGAGGTGGGGAGGAACTGGGAGGAGTAGAAGGAGGGGAAACTGCAACCAGAATATGTTGAATGAGAAAAAAAAAACTTTTTAAATAAAATCGGGGGCCGGGCGGTGGTGGTGCACACCTTTAATCCCAGCACTTGGGAGGCAGAGGCAGGAGGATCTCTGTGAGTTCCAGGCCAGCCTGGGCTACCGAGTGAGTTCCAGGAAAGGCGCAAAGCTACACAGAGAAACCCTGTCTTGAAAAACC
>LZPO01117036.1:53016-73937 GCA_001675575.1 Neotoma lepida
AAAAGCAATTTCAGCTGCTTTCTGCTCAGAGCACTGACTTACTCAAACTTAGTATGGGTGTGTTTGGCCTCTCAAGTGCTAGGATTACAGTAATGAGCCACCACATCCTATGCATGCATTACTGAGATAGAATCCAAAGCCTCATGCATGCTAGGCAACACTCTACCAACTAAGCCATGCACTTTCTCTATTTTATGATCTTAGCTGAGTACAACTTTTAAGAGTCAAAATTGAATCTGATTTTCAAGCAGACTCATCATGGGCACCTGAAGGAGTGCTAGGTAAGAGAAAATCGCCTGCTTCATGAACCGCTCAGCACTGGTCCTAGGGAACAACTGCATGGGTAAAGGGCCAAACAGAGCTGGCTATGAAAATCAGGAAACACAAACGCTACAAATTCTAAGATCAGAGATTGGCTATGTGACCACTGAAAACAACAAAAACCCAACGAGAAAGGCATCTCCATATCCAGAGGTAAATGCTGAGCTTCCTCTTTCCCTCCTTATCCAGAAAAAAATATTAATTTTATTACATTGCTTTCATCAAAATATAACTTCCTTGTTTTGATTTTCTGTAAAATAATGTACTTTAAACTACCAAGACAGACAAGAACTGGCTCTAGACACTTTGTCTAGTTCATAATGATATCATGTGAAAATCCTTAGACAACTGTCAGATTTATATAAAGACATTTGACTACACCAGTGATCACCATGAGACAGAAAACTCAAGAGAAGGAGACAGAAATCCATCATATCCAACATCAATCACGTATTTTTCAAGCAAACATTTTGTATCTCTTGAACCTTCAACTAGACTGTTCAGAGACTTTCAGTCTCAATTCCTAACAGATGTTCAAAGTGGGAGAAGTTTCTGGAAATAATGACATTTTTCAAGCCACAGCATCGTTCTTTTCTCCCTCTAGCTTCCCTGTTTCAGAAGCAAAGTTGTGCATACATTTCTAGCCAAATAATTAGCTCTTTATATGGCTTAATAAGTACTTCCAATTACACTCACTTCTAGCTCCTTTAATAAAGGACTCAACCCTGGTACTTTATATTTTTAAGAGGCATGAGGAAATGAAGCAAGGCTTCCTTCAGTCTGTTAGTCACTGCGTTAATAAGCACAGCTGCCGCACCAGGACACTGAGAAGGCCTATCACCACGGAGGGTCATCTCATGGTAAGCCTTGGAAATGCAGTAAAGGATCAGCCTCCGACACATTTGCCTCATAAACCCAACCCATAAAATTACTCAAACCTGACATAAAATATCCTTACAGCAAATTACTTCTGTCTGGTCCTAAATTATTTCCAATGGGACATCAAACCTTCAGCAATAAATTTTATTAGCATAAAAATTAACAATGTTAAATCCTGATAGATCTGAAAAAGCTTACGCATTACAGTCATTTAAGGCAGGCAGAATTTTCTAATTTCATCTATATGACCCAATATTGATTTAAAGGGATGTTGTGCTTATTTTAATCTAATCTAAGAAATGATGGGATTCAACTGTCAGTCTCTGGTATTCCAGAGATGTTAGATTAGGGTGATCATTAACTGCAGAACATACTAGAGGAAGTTGGTAAAGGAAGACTTGGCACCATCTGTCTTAGCTAGGTTTCCATGGCTGTGGAAAATATAAAACATAACCAAAAGCAACTTGGGGGAAGAAATTTCAGCTTAAAATTCTCAGGCCACACTCCATCCCTGAGGAAAGTCAGGGCAAGAACTCAAGGCAGGAACCTGGAAGCAGGAACTGAAGCAGAGGCCACAGAGGAACACTGCTTACTAACTCACTCTGTTTTCTTATACACCCCAGAACCACTTACCCAGGGGTGACACCATCCACAATGTGCTGAGCCCGTCTACATCAATCATTAACAAAGAAAATGCACCACAGGCCAATCTTACGGAGGCATCTTCTCAGTTGAGGTTCCTCCTGTCAGATGACTCTAGCTTGCATCAAGTTGACAAACTACAGGAATACTACCTTTCCTTTTAATTCCACATTTCAGATGATAAACTTGGGACACGTCTCAAAACTTCGGTTATTGGCTAAGCTACTCTGATTGGACAGTAGAGTCTAGAGAGACACTGTAAACAACCTTTATTCTCCTGCAAAGAAGGAAAGGCAACCAGAGAAGAGAAAGAAGCCAAATGATGCCATCCACACTCCTTTCTTCTATTACATCACATGAATTCACCATCAGCATGGCTCCTGGTTGTGTCCCTAGCTTTAACTAAAAAGACAACAAAGTCACCCCATGCCTTGAGTGTGTGGGGACTTGGGGAGAGCCGAACTCTGCCCCAAGGGAAATAAACAGCTTCCCATGGGGGCCTAATTTGAACACAGCCGTGCAGGCACTGGGAGGCTCAGCTTTGTGAGGAAGCCCGTCAGCACTTGAGACAATGCTCTAGGAGGAGTAAGGGAGCCTGCACCCTCCCCAGCCCACCCACTGGCGTTGTGCCTGACAACTGTGCCAAAAAGTCCCTGACAGCTTCTGGTGCCAGCCTCAGCCTCAACTTGGCCAGATCCAGCTTCATGCAAAAATTAAAACAAGTGCATGAACTCATGTCAGACCATGGCCAAGCCACCCATAACAATGCCCCACTTCTTTCTGGGCCCCAGAACCCTCCACTTCATACACACCCCAAAGGTAAAGTCTTGATTGCACCGTATTAAAGATTATGTGAGCTGGACATGGTGGGGCACATCAGTAAACCCTATGCTCAGAGAGCTAATGATGATAACCCTGACTGAGTTTGAATCTAACCTGGGTTAAATGCTTAGATCCAAGCCAACCTGGGGTATAACCAAGACCATCTTAAGAGAACTTCTGAAAATCTAAAATCAAAATGGAGAAACTACGGCGTTTTAAACACAAGCAACTATCACCTAAAATATAAAATCACATATTACATAATGTTTACATCAATAGTGAACTACAAATGACAGTCACCTCATTCTATACACTGCAGCTGAAAAACTCTTATCACTAAGTAAATACGTAGTTGAAGAGGCAGAAGAAATCAGAGAAGGTAAATCAGAACCTTCCAATGCAATTCAGTGAAAGGATTCAAAAGCCAGCTCAGGTAACCATTTTTACTAAGGCGATAATTAAAATGATTAATAGGAGAGAATATGGAAACTATATATTGATTAGCTCATGTGAGACTCTAAGAGACCATTTTCATCTGTGTGATGGAAATGTGAAACACTAAAACATGCCGAAACCGACGGCAAATCTGAAGAGTTTGTGTGTAATGTTAAAGATACTTAAAGATTATATGATGTTCCATATGGCCCTTGTGTCATAATTATGATTCATTTAGACACTTTATACTGAAGTGCTGTTCTCTGAAGAGAATTTCCTGAAGACAGCCAGGAAAATCCAATGTAAACAATATTTATATATTTATATATATTTACAATATTGTATTATCTCTCTCTCTCTCTCTCTCTCTGTGTGTGTGTGTGTGTGTGTGTGTGTGTGTGGTGTGATGTTTCTGTAGGAACTTCTGCCATGGCATGTGTGTGAAGACCAGAGTACAACATCTGTGGAATTGATTCTCTCTTTCTACCTTCATGTGGGTTCTGAACCTTGTGGGACAAGCAGCCTTTCCCACTGAGCCATCCCACAGACATTGAAATAAGATTTCTGGAAGCATTCCATCAGTAAAAGACTGTGCCATTTTTATATTATAAACAATATTGCCATCTCAAGATATTGAGACACAGGACTATCTGAAAGATAAACAGTATTTGGAAAAAGATATTAAAGAAATGTCTAGACTCAGTGGTTAACAACACTGGTTGTGCCAGGCATGGTGGCACACACCTTTGATCCCAACACTCAGGAGGCAGAGGCAGGAGGATCTCTGTGAGTTCGAGGCCAGCATGGGAGTTCAGGACAGCCAGGATAACAGAGAGAGACCTTGTCTCAAAAATTAAACTAACAAAAAAATGTTAAGGATCTGGGTTCAGTTTCCAGCACATGGCAGCTCACAACCATCTGTAACTCCAATCCCAGGGGATCTGATGCCCTTTTCTGACCTTCTGGGACACTGCACAAACATGGTGCACAAACATACATGCAGGCAAAACACCATACACATTAAAAATTTAAGGTAAAAAATAATAAAATGGCAAAAAAATAAATAATTAATTTATAACCTAACTGCCTAGAATTGACCAGTGCTAACGTCTCTTGCCAGGTAGTAATGTGTGAACTTGTTCTACAGAGACTTGAACAGATCAGTACCCCAGATAGGAAACTAACAACAGAGACAAACACTTCCACCCAAGTGCAGTTTGGTGAATCGGTGAGTTGAATTGGGATTACTTACAGGAGCCTGGCCAATTTATGAGCAGCTACACCCCTGAAGAAAAAAAAAAATCACTCTCCTCCAGCAACAGGTAACAGGCAACAAATCGTTGGGGATGGATATGGCTTCATACCTCCACCCCTTGGACTGCTTATATTGTCAGCTTCACACGCTCCAGAATCAACCTGAAGACAACTCTCTGGGCACACCAGTGAGGGATTTAAAAAAAAAAAAGTTAATTGAGATGGGAAGACCCACCCTAAATGTGGGTGGCACCATTCCTTGGTTGGGAGCCCCAGACTACTTAAAAAAAGAGAAAGGTGGCTGAATCTTGGCATTTATCTCTATTTCCTAACTATAGATGAAATCTGAGCTGTAATAGAATATTTAAGGTGTGTTAATTTTGTTTATGTTGCATTTGTTTATCTCTGTGAAGCTGTGTTACTGTGCCTGTCTAAAACACCTGATGGTTTAATGAAGAACTGGCCTATTGCAAGACAGGAGAAAGGATAGGCGGGGCTGGCAGGCAGACAGACTATAGAGAAGGAGAAATCTGGGAGAGGGAGAAAGAGAGATGGAGGAGGAGGACATCAGGGGCCAGCCACCCAGCTACACAGCAAGCCACGGAGTAAGAGTAAGATTTACGGAAGTAAGAGAATGGGAAAAGCCCAGAGGCAAAAGATAGATGGGATAAGTTAAGAAAAGCTGGCTAGAAAGAAGTCAAGCTAAGGCCGGGCATTCTTAAGCAATAATAAGCCTCCATGTGTTTTTTATTTGGGAGCTGGGTAGCGGGGGCCCCCCAAAAGAGCCAAAAAAGAAACCCAACAACACTGAGCAGCTACCCCCAGCTCCTGCCATTGTACATTCCCCACTATAATGGACTGCATTCCCTGGAATTATAAACGGGAGCAAACCTATCTTCCTTCCTTCCTTCCTTCCTTCCTTCCTTCCTTCCTTCCTTCCTCTCTCCCTCCCTTCCTCGTCCCTTCAATGGCTTTTGTTACTCTGTCCTAGCAATGAGGCAAGTAAACCCTACCACCCAGCAGCCATCATTAACTGTCCATAAATCCGTGGGGAAGGGTGGACCCTTACCCTCCTGGACCCTTACCCTGCTCCATGATGGAAAGCTAATGGCCTCATTCTTGTGTAAGGACTCCTGAGGGCAATCACAGATGCTGACAGCTGCAAAGGGCANTNGCCATGTCAAGCCCAGAGGAAAGCATTCTACATGGGAAAGGTGTTGCAAAATAACTGCATTAATTAATTTACAAGTTTTTCTTTTGGTTTCAAAATGTTTATTCTATATCATGAGATCTCCAAAGTATAGACTGAGTTTCCATATTTTCAAATAGATATCATTGATTTTATTAATATGCTGAGGCACTACACAATTAAAGAGAAAAAAATAGGTTTGCCCTAGAAGATTTAATCAGAACATGCTGAANTCAAATACTGAGACCAGAATTTGTGCCCAACTCCCTCATTTAACCTTGAGTGACCTTGCCTTGTATTTTTCTTTTTTTGGGGGGGGGAGGTTGTTTTGTTTTGTTTTGTGGAACCCAGAATGAAAGCCTTGAGCAGCCTGCCCCTCTAGCCTGGCCATTGTGCACACAGGCACGTTAATAAGTGACAGGAGTGCTCAAAGAAATAATGGCCTTTGATCTTGAGATTTGTCAAACTGAAAAGCATTTAGGGACTACATAATTAAAATCAGATGCGCATCACTTGGTCACCAAGTTCCGCCTGTGAGAAGATGACCACGGTCCAGACCAGCTATCTCCTATACAAACCACCTAAAATCAGTTTTCAGCATGCTAGCCATCTTCCAATTAGCTAACTGACTGGCAAAGAAAGACTTTGCCTGACAATGACAATGTCCATTCTTAGTCCTCCCCCTTCTGTACTTCTAAAGAATGTAAAGTTTTCACTTGAATTTTAACAACAGTAGAGAGAGAAACACCAAAGTTTTACACAGTGTGAGGACTGGGCGGAAGAAATGACTAGACACAACACACAAAACATCCAGGGATGTGGCACACGGGAAGACTCGAAAATCAGCATTCCTCAGAAATCCACACATTGCTAAATTAATTCAAAACTTAGGGCAGCTAACAATTCACCCGCACAATAGCTGGACACAGCCTGTGATTTCTAACAAAGATAAATGTCCTTCCCACCATTTAAAGGGCACGCAGTTTAAGGTCACAGTTNAAAAGAACAATGCAAAACCAATGCCAACCACTCGGCCTTAAATAACAGACCTAAGGGATGAGGGAGGTAGAGGGGACGTCTAGAAACATACATCAGTAGGCCCAAGTGCCTGACCCAGGTCCTTGGCTCTCAGGCCTCTCCAGGCATCTGTGTCACCTGGGGGAGAGTTTTATTTTAACCAACCGCAAACACCACCCAGACAAGTTGAATCAGAATCTCTCTACAGTTGCTAGGCTACACTGAAAGCTCCTCAGGAGCCTGTAGTGTGCAGTCAAGGATCAACACCACCGGGCTGAGAAAGAGGAGCAAGAAGAATGGAGGAGTTAGGGTTCGGAACAGGCAGGCTGCCNTGGCCCAAACAGCGCAGTGTGCACCACCTGACCGGTACCCAGCTGCCTCACAGACCCAACCAAGGCTGCTCCCCCATCCTCCCAATACTCCATGCAGGGCAGCTGGAGAGCCTTTGCTCCCTCCTCACTGTCATTATGTGGTGTACAACAGCTGTCTTTAATTTTAAAACAGCAACTTGGGTAGGTAACTGGTCTTGTGAGGCAGCTGAGCAGGGGACAGGCTCAGCATGGACTAGGGGTTTGCAGGCCCATNGCTTTCCCCCTCGCCCCCGTGATGAGTTCCCAGATGTAAATACACATTTAAGAGTAAATTATTAGTTTGTGGGCTTCTGAACCAGTTGGTTCTTAATTTAATGAGCTGTAAACTCCTGCTAAAGTAATTTCTTATCCCAGGAGAGGGACTGATGTGCACGCACACTCACACACACACACACACACACACACACACACACACACACACACAAATCTCAACAGACATAGTAGCTCTCAGCCAACAATAAAGAGGCTGAGACAAAATGATATTAACAACTTTGGATTAGCCTGGGCTATATAGTGAGTTCTTGGGCTACAATACAACATCAGACCCTGTCTCAAAAATAATAACAATAATAAAAATTAAAAAGCAAGTTTTTGACATTTTCAAATATGAGAGACTTACTTAGTTTACAATTTTTTATTTCTGTATGTTAGGGAAGATTTATAAAGGCATTTAAATACATTATTAAAGTATGATGGTTTCTATTTCTTTCACTGTGCTAACAAGCATTTAATGTAGCAGTGAGCCCCACAGCTATGCTGGAATAAGCAGATCCGTTACCACCACCTCGTTATGAAGGAGCCTGAAAGCAGATGAACAGCTAAGCAACCAGTCTTTCTTCACACATTAGGGAAGGATGAGGTCAGGACAAAGACCTGCCTGATGCCACATAGTCAGTCACTGAGCACTATTTAAAAACCAAACAAACAAAACTGCATCTGTCTGCCTTGTACCAAATTACCTCAGAACTTAAAATGGCAGGTCACACAGGATCTGTGAGAATCAAAGGCTGTCTCAAAATAATTATTGAAATATTTCATAAATAATAATAATAAATTATTATTCAGAATAAGAGGAATTGTGGAGTCCTGCCCACTCACTTTCTCTTCCCTAGGCCTCTCTGTCTTTAGCAGGTTATGAGAGGGAAGGGCTACTGGCCTCACAAAGAAAGTTGCCTCATAGGCGTTTCTTGAGAACTTGAATTTTCTTTCTTTTGCTTAAGATCCAATGTGCCTATATTTAGGACAGATTAAAATATCAGTTCAACTAATCTGTGTATTAACAAAATAAGATAGTCAATTTAAGTTCATAGATCTGAAAGAAATGTCTATGGACATCCAATCATGGGGTTCAATGTGGCTCATCCATTTGCCTCAGGCACTGCTCATCACTGTCATGCCCCTTCTGGGAAGAAGTCAATACAAGCTTATCCTTTAAAATAAAAGTCTGACAGTAGCACCTTGATCAGAGTCAGCCAGAAATGACTTTAACCCTACATTACAAGGCATTCATTCAATAATCGTGTGTATAAGTCCCATGTGCNAGCGTAAGGGAGAGCCTACCAGAGGAAACATCTGAACAAAAGTTGTGAAGTGAGGACAAGCCATGCAGAATTCTGGGAGAAGAATGTTCTAGGCAAAATGAATGGCAACTACTAAGGCCTGAGGCTGAAGCCTTAGTTAGGTTTCCTTCGCTGTGATAAAACACCATAGCCAAAAGCAACTTNGAGGAAGAAAGGGTGTATTTCAGTTTACAACTCCCAGGCCACACTCCATCACTGAGGAAAGTCAGGGCAAGAACAAAAGGCAGGAATCTGGAAGCAGGAACTGAAGCAGAGGTCACAGAGGAACACTGCTTACAGGCTGAATGTTTGAGATACAAACTTCATTCCTGACAGCTCTGTAACTGGAGNTTTAGAAGAGCAAGGGTTTCTACAAGAAAAAAATGTTACTGTCTCTTACGAACAGTCTTTACGAGCAACAGAAGCCTGCTGGGCACTGTGCACACAGCCATACTTGCAGCACTCCAGAGGCAGGCGGGAAGAAGTTCAGAGCCAGCCTAGTCCACACGAGTTCCTGACCAGCCAGAACTACATAGCATGACACTGTCTTAACAAACAAACAGGGCTGGCAAGAGGTGGCTGGGTAAATAAAGGCATCAAACTTGATGACCCAAGTTTCTGGAACTCATTCACATGGTGGGAGAGTAGGAAAGAACTAACTCCCATAAACTCTGACCTCCACACATGCACTATGACACACTTGCACTCGTACATGCATGTGCACACACACTCTCACACACATAAATAAATGTAATAATGTTTTAAAACAAAATNAAGCCATAAACCCAAAGCTTTGAATGAATAAAGTTCTGTGTTTTAAAGGTCTATTCTCTAACAATGTACACTCCTAAATACAAATGTNGTGACTCTGTCCCAGGTAGTGAGCATCCAACATTCACCAGCTGCAGGTAGTTATAATTAGGCAAACTGGCTATCCTTCGGAATAAGCCNGAGTATGCAGATAAGACTCTAGTGGCAAACAGGTAAGGTGGTGTGAGGAGAGAAACAACTGAATCCTGGATCTATCACCCTCATCTACGCCATATACCCAGTTTCCTTCAATCTCCTGCTACACCCATCATGCCCCCATGCTCATACACACACTGTGACCACAGCAGCAGCTCCTTCCTTTCTCTGCATGACTACATGGNTTCCTTCTACTTCAGGGTCGCAAGGTCTTTGCACAGGCTGTTTCCTCTGCCTGAACTCTCTGCCTCTATGTCTTCACCACTCGGCCCAAACACCACTTCCTAAGGACCACTTCATTCCATCCATCAGACTGATGCCACAGACACTCGTGTCTCTACCAAGAGTTCTACCAAGTGACCCGGGTGGTCACTCCCCTGATCACCTACTAGGCTGTATGCTCCATGCTGGGAAGGACTTTGCTGTTCTACTTCATGGCTATATCCAACCTATGTCCAGGACGTGACCCAGGACCCGGCCCAGGCCCAGCAGCCGACAGGCTCCGTTACTATCTTTTTCCCCTCTCTCACCTGTAAGAAGAACTTCTAACCAGTCTTATTAATAAACACGCGGAACAAGAAATAAGGGTGAAAATCTGACAGAGATCAGAGGAATTAGGAGCAAGCCACCACTCACCAACGCTGCCTCTACTTCCCAGGAGCGAAGCGGATGAAAGAGCCAGCCTTCTGGTCTAACCTGGCTTTTTATACCTGTCCATCTGCTAACTAATTTCCCATCCTCCCAAGCTACATCACTTCCTGTCTTGCCTGCATGGGTATTCAGAACTCTAAGGTTGATGCTGGGATTAAAGGCGTGTGCCACCACCTCCTACTGCTAGTTCCCCATGTGACCTTGGAGTCACAGAGAACCAAATGGATTAAGGGCNTGTGCTAACTTGCATGGCTATTGTTTTCTATTAGTGGCTGGCAGCCCCGTTTTTCCTCTGACCCTCAGATAAATTTTATTAGGGAANACAAATAAAATATCACCACACTCACCAGTGTAATCTAGCTCACACTAACATGTGCCCAGACTCCAGGCTTCTGGAACTCCAGGCCTGTCTGCAGACATCAATCAGCTGCCCGATCAATTTCCTAAAATACCACCAAGGATCTCCTCTGCACGCAAGATATTACACCCCACTTCTGGATTTCAAGACCTTCCCTCCTCTAACACCACCCAAGAGGAAGGAAGCTAATTTTCTCCTTTACCTGTGGATACCTAGAGATTCAGTGGGCCCTCCTCTCCCAGCCACCCCTCCCCAGAAGTTCTCTGGGGTAATCACTCACCTTTTACATACATCAGGCCCCAAATCCTTAACAGTCAAGAGTCCCCTGGGTCTCTTCCCCTTTCAAGAGTAGACTTCTCTGTCCTACATTAAGCTACTTTCCTATGATTTCAGGCATGCTCATTTTGCATGCCACAACAGCCTGCCAAGTGCCAAGAAGGGGAAGGTACCAGTGCTTACAGATCACCGCTGGGTGCCAGACGCTGAAAGAGGCTAAAACTTCCATTGAATTGACTGCCTCACTCTTCTTAGAGGGCAGCTTCCAATTGTGTATGACCATGTTCTACAAAGTAGTCTTGATGAGGAAAATCATTTCTGAAGAGAGTCATCTAGAAATCAAATGCTCAGCTTCACTCTCCTTCCCTTCCCAAATCACTCACCCAAGTTGCTGGAATCAGGAAGCCGGATTGATTCTTTCTTTCCTGGATCCTATCTGTCTAGTCTACAAATGGAATTGAAGAAGCTACAGTTGTCTGTGGAACCTGAGTAGTGAGACAGTACTGTGGCTCCAGACTACATAAACACTGCAGTATCTCTAGGCTCAGAAACCAGGCTGTGTCCCTTCTTAGTCACCCTCCACATCTTGGCAGCTAGAAGAAAGCTGGCTATCGCTCCCAACGTTTAAACATTTGGACAGAACATGCATGCAGTGACATCACTACCCAGATTTTAAGAACTCTTTACTCCGTAACTGGAACTTCCTGTATGGAAGAAAGCTACTTTTGAATTTTAAGAAAAATTTTAAAGATTTATTTATTTTTATTTCATGTGTATGAGTGTTTTGCCTGCACGTATGTATGTGCACCATGTATGTGCAGTGCCAGGAGAGGGCACTGGATCTCCTGGAACAGGAGTTACAGATGATTCACGTAGATTCTGGAAACCCAACCTAAGGTCCTCTGCAAGAACAGCATCCTCTTACCTGCTGAGCCATCACTCCAGCCCCAGAAGGAATAAGAATTTTTAAACATTATCCCGGCATGTACTGACATAGCCATAAATACCAGAACCGTGTGATAGCAATACACATGTATGCCGACTGTGTGGGCCCTCCTCTTGCCCAAAGGCTTTAATTGGTGGAAAGGTGTAAAATCTCTTAACATTATAAAAACAACTGCATAAACAATTGTGCATTTATTCCTTTTACTGGCTACAAATGGAATCTAAAGCCAGGTATTGTGGTGTGTGCCTGTAATCCTAGCACTTGGAAGTAGAGGCAGGAGGTTCAGGAGCTTACAGCAATCCTCAGCTACACAGTAAGTTCAAGGCTACCAATTTTTTTATTATTATTATTATTTGTATTTCAGGCCTGATCCACTTGGTGGAAGTCATACCTGACACTGCCAGCAAGGCCAAGAACCTGTGGCTTACTAGCCTACTATACACTACTATTATTCTGCTGAATGGGCATAAAACGAATCCTAGTGCTATAGGTCATCGCTCAGCCCTCATATCCCCAAAGCTGCTTCTTACATACAGTGGATGGCACTTAACACAGAGACTCACAACTGTGCAACGTGCAGAGAACAAGGGACTTCAACCCTGAGCCGTATGTCTATTTCACAATGGTATGTCTGTAGTAGGCAACAGTTCCAGCTATGACCTGGAAGCATAACCCTTACTGAGGCTTCCGGTAACTGCCATGCCTACCTCGGACCTCCCTCCCCCCAGGGGCAGAACCGAGATGGGAGCCATTAAGACTGGGGAACCGTTAAGACTGAAGATCAGTCTGTGCCAGAGTGCTTGGTTCCTGGATCCTGGACGTTGGAGGGTGGACCAAGCAGAGTTCTCCAGAGAACACCGCTGGACTGCACCTCACCTCTCCTGGACCCTGTGACCAACCCCTTTACTTGCTGCAAGTTGCCCTAAATCCCTAAATAAACCTCTTAACTACGTGGAGTTGCCTTAATAATTTCCCCCATTATCTGGCACCCAACATGGGGCAAACTCCAAACACCCGGGTGGCTTCCACCCTCAGCCTTCTCTGGAGCTGCTGTGGCACAGTATCCATGCTTCTCTGTCTCCCTTCTTCCCTGTACTCACAACTGTGCAATGTGCAGAGAACAAGTGACTCAGAGGGCTCAACCCTGAGCCATATGTCTATTTCACAATGGTATGTCTCCTCAGGACAGGAGACAGAAAGACTGCAAGAGCCAGAGGTGGTGGATGACTCCAAGGAGACACTGTTTTCTAGACACAATAAGGTAGACACACGTATGAACTCACAGTGATTGTGACAGCATGCACAAGACCTGTGCAAGCTCAAGTCAGACAAAACTCTGAGCATGGAGGAGAGGAAGTAAACAGAAAGCCCCACCTCTAGCTGAGGAACTATTGGCATGTGACTGCTGCTGGGAGGAGGGTCAATTTTCTTTAATGGTGTGACACTGGTGTATCAACCACACTCCCAGGGCGGTCCCCATGCCTCCGAGTAGTTGACCAATAGGAACTGGACAGGGGGAGGGGGGCAGTTAGGGAGGATCTGGGACAGGGTTGAGGGAGGGGAGAAATATGATCAAAATATATTGCATAAAATTCTCAAAAATAGATGCATTATTTTTAAATAAATAATTTTCTTGGGGAAAATGGATTTTGAGTGGGAAAGGTTTAAGATGCCCTGGTCTAAAGTGGCAATGTGTTGTGTGTGTTGTGTGTGCTGTTGGGGTAACACACAAGGCCTCTAGACAAGTGCTCTAACACTGAGCTAAGCTCACAAGTCCCCTAATTTTGAACATTTTTAGTAAAGAACATTTAGAAAACTTGGCAAATGAGCATGTCTAATAAGCTATAAATTCTATCTGGGGAAGGAGAATTTACTAAATATGGAAGGCTGGGTACATTTTATTCATCACTTTGCTGTCCAGTCTCAGGCATAAGGCACAAAATTATCTAACTACTTGAAGGTAGAAATACTGGTGAAGCCAAAGAGAGGTGTGCCTATCTCTGCTGTGTGCCAAGAAACCACAGAACCTTTGTCAGGATCACAGCTATGACCCACTCAGCAGTTACTAGTGGAAAAGCCCTCACAGAGAAACTGTAAGTCATTTATCACATGAAATCACCACCCCTCACCATGAAGAAAAAAATCTCAGGAGCCTCTTCCATTTCTTCCATGACACCAAATGGGAATGAAAAGTCAAGTCAGCTTACAATGAAAATTCTCAGGGGGGTGAGGTGCACTTTGTGGAGTGTGCACATCTGTGCTCAGAAGCGCTGAGGTTCACACTTGTGCTCAGAAGCTCTGAGGTTCACACTTGAAGGAAACACTGTGGAGTGTGCACATCTGTGCTCAGAATCTCTGAGGTTCACACTTGAAGGAAACACTATTCCAGGACATAAATGTTGCTCATCTTTTGAAAACAATAATTTAAAAGGAAAATAAAGGGTTTTCTAGAGAGCAGTCAGTTGTTTAGCCTTAAACATGACNCACCCAAATACTTAATATATTTCAATGTTAGATCACTTTCCTTTCTCTCTGGCTCCTAAAAGAAAAGGAAAAGGACAGCATTTTCAAATTGAAGGAAAATTCAAGGTTTTATAACCTGATAATACACAAGAGGCCTTGGGCTTCTCCAGCATCATTCACAGAGGAACCTGGTGACCTAAGAGAACTAACCTGCTTGTCAGCTGGGGTCTGCTTTCCTTTGTAACCGTCCTCGGGATATGGTCAATATGTCGGTGTCAATACTGTATTTCTCTAGACACTCTCACAGCCTGCTCCTCTGGGTGTATGCAACAGCTTCCAAGCAGTCTACGGGAAAGCTCTTCAGGGTGTGCTGGACAAATATTCTAAAAGAAATGATCTATCCAAGTTCTCATGATCCTGATTCAAACTTTAAGTTTAACTTTAAGGCTAAACTTTAAGTTAATGATGTCCTAACTGAAATTAACAGGAGAATGTCCTTCACATTCATGCACACTGGCACACACATGTTCACAGCACATACACATAACACAGGCTCATACACATCCACCCACACATACAATAGAAAAGGAGGGATCTGTTATTTTCTAAGCAAATTGTCTCCAACTCAGCAAATCAGCTTACCAACCAGTAAATGCAGATAACAAGAAAGCCTTTTGCAAAACCTTTAGAGTTTAGAACTGTCTAAAGATATTACAAACCATGACCTCTTACTTTTAAGACAGCACNACATGGCTCTATAACAAGGGCACCTAACTTTCATCTGGTATGTGTCATGTTCATGGGCTGGCAACTAAACTAAACAGTGTGCTATGGCATTCAGCCTTCACAGGAATAGAAAGTAGATATAATGTTACCAATTTCACCCCACTGACAATAAAACTCAGGCATAGAGTTAAACAGCTTGCCAGAGGTCACTGGTGAGTAAACGATGGAGGTGCAAAATAGCCATTAACACTCTTCAGCACTTGAAAATTGTGCAAGTCTGTCAGCCATTTCCATCTTTGAGCCTCTAGATACATGTGACATTAATGGGATAATCTCAGCNGCCACTTTATTTTGTAAATGGAGAAAGTGAGACACCATCACTGTGAATGACCTTCCCAAAATGCAAAATGAAGGTAGAGGGAAAGAAACCCACATTTTTTCTTTCCTTCTCCCACCAAGGAAGCTGCCCTTCCCACTCAATAAAAGTATTTTGATCATGCATTGATGAAATATTAGTTATTTAATAATAGTTCTAGATTTAAGATCTGGGTTNCTAAAGTTTCCCATCCCTGGCACCCAGTGCAGGGCTAATCTGATAAACCCCAGACACTCCTGTCTTCCGCAACCCAATTCAATTCTCTATTTATGTTCATNCCTATNCTAGGCAGCCTTCAGAGACACAGACCGTCCTCACAAGTCATCACTTTCAGGCATCCAAAATCAACCGCTTCTCCCTAATATATATAGTCCAAAACTAGATGAAGGCGGAAGGTTTTGTCTTTAACGCCAAGACGCAAATTGAGGCTAGCCACCTAGTAGTCCATCTGTAAGACAGGACCCTGTTGTTCGAATCTTAAATGATCTTATAATAAAAACCTGGAGCCAGATATTGGGGTGAAAGCTCAAAGACCAGAGAAGCAGAGCAAGCAACAGCCAACCTCACCTCACCAACTCCTCAGCCGATCCTGTTTCCTCAGACTGGAAAGCCTCTGAGTCCTCACTGAAAAGGGTCTCAATTGAACTGCTTTAGTTCCTATTTCCTCACACCTTATATACCTTTCTCTGCCCTGCCGTCACTTCCTGCGATTAAAGGTGTGTGCCACCACTGCCTGGCTCTATTTCCAGTGTNGCCTTGAACTCACAGAGATCCAGACGGATCTCTGCCTCCNGAGTGATAGTTTTAAAGGTGTGTGTGCCACCACTGTCTGGCCTCTAAGTCTAATCTCTGTCCTCTGATCCTCGGGCAAGTTTTAGGGTACACAATATATGACCACAGGACCCAGGGATTCCTGCCTTCTGCTCTACTAAACCTTCTCACATCAAGGTTGGCTAGCATCGCTGTGGTGGTTTGAATGAGAACGGCTCCCATAGGCTCATAGTTTGAACACCTGGGCCTCAGTTGGTGTAACTGTCTGGGAAGGATTGGGAGATGTGACCCTGTTGGAGAAGATGGACCACTAGGGGAGGGTTTTCAGGTTTTAAAAGGCTCATGACATTCCCAATGTGCTTCCTGCTTCCTGTTTGTGTNTCAGCACTGGGGGTCTTAGCTGCTGCTCCAGCACCATGCCTACCTGTTGCCACATTCCCACCATGACAAGAATAGACTCCTATCCCTCTGAAACCATAATAATCACAATAAAACACTTTCATGACCTTAGATGCAAAATTCTTAACGCTAATACTTACAAACCAAATTCAGTAACACATTAGGAAGATTATACATTATGACCAAGGGGGCTTCATCCCAAAGGTAAGATGGGCTTATCATACATAAATCAATAAATATAATAACAATATAAACAAATTCAAGGACTGAAACCACACTTAATCATTTCAATAGATGCTGAAAAAGTATTTGACAAAGTTCAACATGCCTTCATGATAAAAATTCTGGGGAGTTTAGGGATCGATGGAACATATCTCAAAATAATAAAGGCTTTATCTAACAAACCAGAGCCAACATTACATTAAANGGAGACAGACAACCTGAGAGCATTTCCTCTAAAATCAGAAGCAACACAACTGTCCACTCTCCCTCTCCTGGTCAGCATAGAACTAGAAGTCTTAGCTATAACAATTAGACAAGAGAAAGACATAGAAGCTATAACAAGAGGAAGCAGAAAAGTTAAACTTTCCCTATTTGCAGATGCTATGGTTATTTACTTAAGACATCCAGGCCTAATAAACACTTTTTAAAGCTCCATTCTTGATTAGCCTCACTCTGACATGCAAGAAACAATTTCCTGTAATAATGTCTGCACACACTGAAATCTCCCATGAGCTGTCCTGTGGTGTATCCACTGCTGTTTCATAACTGAACCTACTACTCACACTTCTTCTGCANAGAAGTCTTCCTTTCACATCATTATCACCAACAGAACCCCTGATGCTACTAAGCATACAATAAGGTCTGCATAAATTNNTATACAGCGGAGTTCACATAGNTGTGCATACAATTACAGACATATAGCATTGCTCCAGATCCCAAAGTACCCTTAAACTCTGTCTTAGGGTCTCTATTGCTGTGAAGAGACACCATGCCCATGGCAACTCTTATAAAGGAAAACATTTAATTAGGGCTGACTTACATTGTCATCATGGTGGGACATGAAAGTGTGCAGGCAGACATGGTGCTGAGGAGGATCTGAGAGTTCATCTTGACCCACAGACAACAGGAAGTGAACTGTCACATTGGGCACGGCTTGAGCATATATGAGACCTCAAAGCCTGCCTCCACAGTGACACACTTCCTCCAACAAGGCCACACCTACTCCAACAAGGTCACACCTCCTAGTGGTGCCACTCCCTATGGGCCAAGCATCCAAACACGTAAGTCTATGGAGGCCATTCCTATTCAAACCACCACACACTCAAAACCTATTTGTTTTCAAGTAACTGTTCCAGAACATAGTTTTAAAGCATCTAAAAGAAAAAATATGACTTTCTGAGNAATGCAGAGAAAATCTACTTATCCTCCTGGTAAACAGCAGCTAAGTAGGAAATAATCTAGAATGATGATAGTGATGGCGATGTAATGGTTATTAGGAAACACCCATCAGCCTGACTGAATCTTCTAACAGGACAATATCCCCCCCCCTCCTCTCTGTACCTCATCCCAGGCAATTAGAAGGTCACTAACCAGTTTTTACTTTTCCCTCCTAGAGAGAGTCAGCATGTAGCTGTAGGGATTCAGGGCAAAGCACAAAGGCTTTATTAAAATAAAGAACAAAGAAAAAGTCCATGTAACTCATGCTCCAAGACTATGCTCACAGTGTTTTAAAAATAGACAAAAAAAAAATTGAAATCCATGGCAGTGAATATCATTCTGAAAAGAAATCCCACATGGTCATTTCTTATGTAAATTTAACAAAAGAAGAACTGGCCTGAAGAGGCCCCCAAGTCCTAGTAGCAACACTACACAGATGCTCGGGACAGACCACAGAGCTAAGACGACATAGTTTGAGGGAAGTGGCTGAAGGGGTTGGGTATAGGCGATAGGCAGGGCAGTAAACATAAATGGTTTCACTAACTCCTGGCCTCTGCCTTCCATGATCAGCTCTCGGACCTTTCTTTCTCCCATGCTGCAAGCAAGAAGGAGTAGGTGAGCACCGAGGCAAGAATGACGAAGAGAGAACAGACACAAAGGTCCACAGCCTGGGCTCTGGCAAATCAGTCTCGTTCTGAGCCCCGCCCCTCACCTGCAGAATAGAGCCTAACACAGTGAAATCCAGTCTGTTAGAGTTTATGCCACCTTCTCCACTCTCTCTGCGGCCCTTTCAGGAAGGCTTTCCAGGGCCAAACTAAGGATAAGTGAGCGCGTGCAGAGAGTCAAACAGTTGAAGTACTGGTCAGCAGAATGAGTAGCTGACAGGAAAGAACAATCACAAGGAGAAATGAGCTTGCATGAAAGCTTTTGCAGTGCTGCAGCACTATCCAGACTCTGGACCCTTGGCACTCTCTTTACAAAGGAAGATGCTCTAGCCTACACACTACTGGGATTTTTCAAATGTCTGAATAACTGTGGGCTTTGAAAAAAATGCATAATCTGGACAAGTCCATAAAGCTCACANTATGCCAGTTTCAAGACCATGAGGATTTACTATGATTTCCCTCAGTCACTGGGGATCTCAGTCCAATTCTACAAAGCCATGGCTACTCCTGGGTTTTAACCTGCAACCCTGGTAGCAATCCCTAAAGTTCNGCATTGAAGGTGATGCTGGAAAGCATGTGTGTTCACACAAGAGTCTTCTAGCGACCTATATCATGTGTGTGTGGTGGAGGGAACAGCACACATTACCTTGCTCAGAACAAATCACTAGCAATTTCTCAATATGTTTCAAGGCAATAGATGAACACTACATGCATATATAAATGATAACTTTTCTAACATAATAAATGATAATTTTTCTAACATAATAAGTGGAAAGTCAAGCAGGCATATTACTTATGCCCAGAAAACCTAAAAGAGCAAAAGAAGACGTCCTTTTCAAATTCATCAGTTTATATCTATAAAGAGGTACATTTTCCTGTTCAGATTAATTCATCCAATCAACAGTAATCCACTGATGCCTATCATTCAAAATGGCTTGACTGAGACTCCCATAAAAAAGGCCTAGTAACAGTAGCTACCACCCACAAGGTCTGGTGTGCACAGTAGTTACTACCCATGAGGCCCAGTGTGAACAGTAATTACCACCCTTGAGATCCAATGTGAACAGTTTCATATGCAACATCTCAAGACAAGGTGGCCTCAATTTACAGACAAGGACACACACTCAGAAAAAGTGGCTTGTCCGCATTGACGGTGCTGACAAATGAGAAGGAGACCGGAAGCCAGATCACCTGTCTAAATAAGCCTTCTCATCCCATTATATCCCTCCCAGCAAGGTGGGCAGGAGAGTACAAAACCATCTTCAAAGAGATGTCAGCTTGATAAGGGTCAGAGGAGGCTTCCAGGCTCTCCACTGAGAAGTCTTCAGGAGGNTTACTCCTGAGCAGAACTCTGGGGCTTCTCTCAAGCAGGTGAGAGGTGAGGTGAGCTGGAACTTTCCAGGCAGAGACATGAGTAGCAGGAATGTGGAGCATTCAAAAACTTGGAAATAGTTTGGTTTCACTGGACAGCAAGACCAGAATGAGGAAGCAACCGAGTAAAGACCAGAAAGAATTGGGGAGGAGGGCAGGGATACTGAGGAGGGCAGTGGAGACTGGACAGTCACACACATTGATGGTTTGTCAGACCTGGGTACCTGAGAAGAAACAGTCTCTTGTTCCAGCTGATAGAACTCATACTGTCTCAGCTACCCCTAGATGCTCAAACAGCACATCTTTACCCTTCAATGTGGACCACGAATCACCATACCTCAATCCCAACTTCACTACCTGAACTGCATTGCTGATTGCCTACTGCACTGAACAGCGGACGCTTATGCCCTCGTTACTTCTCTTCTGCCNCTATCCAGACCTGCTTCTCTTCCTGTGCCCCAGCTTGATGAACAATTCCACGCTCCACTCTCTCAAGATATATTGGTCCCCAGTAACAGAGCTCCTACTGCAAGCTGCCTCAGTGAAGACATGTATTAGCTCGCCCAGGAGAGAATCCAGGGAGAGACAGAGAAGGCTCAGGGCAGATCAGAGACACCACTGTCACTTCGTCTGTCTTTTCCTCTTTGCCATCTTAGGAGTCATGTGGTCTATAGGCTATAATCAATGGCCAAATGGTTCTGGCGATAAGGAGGGGATGTGTGTATATGGTAATAATGTGCTAGACAGGAAATGGAGTCTCACTTCCCAGAAGCACTTTCACCAGCAAGCTTGCCTGTGTGCCTGTTTGTCAGCAGGAGACTGTGCTGGGCTTCAGCTCCAGTGGCAAAAGGCACACCTTTAGAGCAATTATCCTCTCTGGACTGGGTAGAGCTGGGACCAACTTCCTCCCAGGGCCAATGCTGTCTCTTATACACATCTAGATGTGTATAAGAGACAGCGGGACCAACTTCCTCCCAGGGCCAATGGCTACACCGAAGAACAGCTGGGTCAGGAATGAAAGAGG